>JAARMF010000884.1:19500-40797 GCA_022844705.1 Toxascaris leonina | reverse complement strand
CCCCCCCCCCCCCCCCCCCCCCCCCCCCCCCCCCCCACCAGCTGAATGTATAGACAAGCGGTCGAAATAGTTGCAATACTCATTGACGGAAACTATTCGTCAAGGCAGGGAAGGGTCGAAGTGTATTGTCGTTCGTGTTTCGCAAGAACATCGGGAATAATATCACCATTTATCATACGTAAGCCGCTTCTTAGTTTTTGCGCTTCCAAGTATTCAAGTATTCCTTATAAACAGAATTGTCGATTTCCACAATCCCTTCATTTTTGTAGTGTTAGATAATCTTTGTCTAGTCGACATCGCAATCGACACGTCATTTCAGCCCCCACCTCCTAACCGTTTCTTTGGAGGCGATGGAGGAAGCTAGTGGAAATGGTGTCTGTCTCTTATCAATGTGTAAGTGACTGATAGTTTATGACGATATAAATGCATGAACGAAACGACGATTGTATAAATTAATAATAATAAAAAGTGCTTATTGCCGTAAATCTGGGAGGAAAAAACTTGAATGCTGGTTCTGAAGCCTTCGCAGCAAAAACTCAAATAACACACTCTATAGTCTATTGTTCATTTGGACGAATGAAGCACTCATTTATATTAAACGGAAATGGTGAGCACATAACGCCTATCGCAATGAATTCAATGGAAATTTCTTCGGATTTTGCACAACGAAGTCCTCTCTCACAGTTGTGAAAATACCCCAATTCGTATCAAGATTATCACAAACCTCACAAACGCGATACTAATGTTTGCTATGCTCAACGTCAAATTTTGTGAGCATTTTTCGAATCACCTTATTATGGAAAAGCTTCATGAACGAATTTCCTCATTCATGCACATCTTCGTTTTTGAATATATGGTGCAACATCTCATCAATGACTCACATCTTTTCGTGATTTGATTTTTGATTGGCAATGTGGAATTCGTTAATCACTTGTGCTATGAGGATTCCAAAATGGATTGGATCATTATATGTTTGAAAATGTGCGTCGTGAGTAGAAGATGTGATCATTCAGAAATACGCAAACAATTTACATTTCTCGGAAATTATGCTGCTTTCCGTTCCGTCTTACTCATCTGCCGTTTTACATCGCTTCTTGCTCCTCCTCCTCTCCCCTCCCCCACCTCTCCAGATACAACTGCGTATATTTTTGCCATACATCACTTAAGCGAAAGAGTATTTTGTTAACTCTGCCATCCTCCAGTCCACTGAGGTTCCCATCCTTACAGACAGAAGATGTAATCTGAGAAGGGAAGACAAAACGATCGTGACTGCACAAACGTTTCCTTTTTAAATGGAGTTTGAAAGATGAGACAAAGCAGATTGACGTGCAGGAATACAGGAAATTTCTAACGTGATGTCTCGTTTAAGAGCTGTACGAGGATTACATCGGGACTGTCGAAGCAACAACTCCATCCCTTGTTCTTTGGGCGTTTGATGACATGGCGGAATCCAGACAAAACACTGTGACGCCCACCTTCGAAATGACATGACGGAATGCAGCGAAAACACTGTGGTTCTTCGGGAATGCGGGGTATATTGAATTTACAAGTCCACAACTACACCAAAATATGCCATATATTTCAAATCTGATTGAGGTTCAAATTTCGAATATAGAAAGAAACTTCGAACATCGTGAGCTATTAACTGCATAGATCATCGGCTGTGGTCATAGGAAGCCGACCCGGATCTCGAAAATTCATGGATACCTGCAAAATTCAATTTGGTCCCCTTCGTTCAATATTGTAAGCACTTGCCCAGGATGCATGCAAAAAACTCAGTACAGAGCAGTTCAGCGGCTTCATGTCGTAGAAGCTGCCATCACTTTCAAAAGTTGTTGCTCAAAGGTGTTCAAAAAATGCGGAGTAGGAATTGATGTGGAGATGGGTAAAACGAATTAGGATATCATTTCTAAGCGCAATTTGCTAAACGGTAGTTACTGGAGCTAGCTTCTAGCTTTGAGGGCCACAACTTTAGCAGTTTTCAAGTGAAGCAACGATGATTGAACAGAAATTGCGGTCATGGCATATTTATTTCGATTATGATCGGTGCACATCAGGCGAAAAAAAAACACTATTGCTGTCATCCGAGGAGTATATGTTTCGATTCTGCATGCTCCTGTACTTAGATGATACTTTGAGAAAGTCTGGAGCCATTAATATCACGTTTCTTTATTGCTACTAGTTGACGATCTTAGCATCGAACTTTGAACCATATTACGTAACTCACCGCAGAAATTCCTTGAAGCTTTTCCGCTTTTATAATCGTCGCTAAGAGCAAGGTGCAGAAAGATCCATCTTTATAATCAAGTCATGGAAGGCAAGTGCAGAAAGTGATGGTGCAGCTGACATCAATGTTCTTTACGTGTTGCTCGCCTAAATAATCAGTCTTATATACGGCCTCCCACCAAAAAATGCAAGATTAGGTGACAAATAGCCAATATAACAGCAACATTATATGCTATGGAAGGGGGGGGGGATATCCATGATACAGTACCTTCATGTTTCAACTGATTCCACCGCGTGTAAATTTCTGACTTCTTCAGAAGTTGTTGGATCGCCACGAAATACGATACGAGATGTCATTCTACGTTGCACATTGCACCCAGCCAAATTTTGTGCTGTGGCCACAGCAGCTTCCGAGTCGAAAATTATGGACAGGTGGGCACACACACCACGCGTGTGCTCCTCTCCTACAGAGCAACCTGCACCTCCACGGGCATTCTCTGGAGTCTCTCGCTTTAAGCACATAATACAACCATTAGTGAAGTATTACGTTGTTTGTTTTTATAAACCTTGGGATGCGCCGAATCAGATATAGATGTTTTTACTGACGTTTCAGCTCATTGAGCCATAATCATAGTGACAACCCTATACACATCAATTGTCCTGTGGCAAAACACACAGTCGACTGTCATAACGCGCTCGGCGTGAACATAATCGTCGAAGTTCTCGCTCGAGGCAATGGCACTCTTCTTCGCAAAATTAGGGAGGCGCGTCTCATTAACGTTTTGAACCCCTCCATAAACAGATGTGTGGAAATGTTCTCACTGCATAATCTTTTCCACGCCACCAAATCTTGGTCCCCCCCCCCCCTCTCTTGTCTTAATTTTATTTTTTTCTCTTTCTTTCTTCATTCTCCTCTCTGTTTTGTTTTGTTTATTTCTTTTCCCCACATTCTCCAGCTATTTCCCACTGTACTGTATAATCCTTCGCACACATGGGTATATATGTACGTACTGATGTCTATATATATAATGTGTCGTATTATAGGGTTGTTACTATGATTGTGGCTGAATGGGCCGAAATGTCAGTAAAAACATCTACATCTGATTCGGCGCATCCCAAGGTTTATAACAACAAACAACGTAATAATACATAATATTGGTATTATGGGCCTGAGAAACAACAATGTCGTCAAGGACATTAGTGAAGTAATGAGAGTGCTAATAGATATAAACGTTATTATTAATGAGATGGACTATGACAATGGCCACCTACTGAATGAACAACACGGCCCGTATTGGAATTTCTCACTGCGATTTAGCGACGATTTAGCGACAAGTTTTAGCACTTGTGATGTTTGACTGTGATAGTATAAACGTATTACCAGCATCAAAAGCACTGGGAATGGACCAGCCGCCACAATTTACTCAGTTTTTCGAAGCCGGAATGGCATTCAGGTTTTTGTTTCTTCGCTGGGAATTTATCAGGAAATTATTCAGCGACTGAATTCGATAATGATTTAATTTAGTTGCAAACAGAGGGTTGATATAATGCACCTGACGATGCCCTGCAGTGCAGAAATGCGGAGAATTTGTAGGTGAGATGAGAGACCGAAAAGAGAAAAGCTGATTTTGCGACTGGACTGAGACAACACAAGGAGAACAACCAAAAAGTGCGATGAAACAAAAAGAGGGGCGAAGGAACGTTGGATTAGGTGATAAGAAACGAAGAGGGTCAATGATTTTCTAAGAATTCATATTAAAGTCGAACAACAACACTTCAGCTTTTCCTCACAGTTTATATATTATCGATAAAGCAACCGTGAAAACGTTATAGTCATACTGGCTTTGCTTACGTTGAATTGGGCTATTGTCCGGTCACCCGAAAAAATCCCCCACCAGTTCCAATGTGCAATCACGAAGAAAACTTCCGCTCTGAAGCCCAACTCCCGCTCTGGCGAAATCGGCAGAACTGCGCATGAAACCGTTGTGGGATAACTGCTGAGTCTCAGCTTTAGTAAAACAGTGGAATATGGCGACAAACTTTAGCTGCGCACCAGCAAAAAATATGCGCAGTGAAAAGTTTCCGGTTCGGAAGATGCATACGGGAAGGAATTTCTCGAAGGGGGGTGTGGGCATGACTGTAGAGTCGAGGAGGAGGGGAGGGGTAGGAAAGAAGGAGTCCAATAGGAGTGGTTTTACCAGGTTGAGGATTCCGACGAAAAAATTAAGGAGGAAAGTTTGAAAGTCGATTCTGAGTCACCACGGCCTTAAAAGTTTTGTATGACACGCAATAATGGTGTCATTGTGAGTGAATGTGTACTTATTAGTGTCTGAAGGAGGTTTTATGATGAGCGACTGCGTTTATTGTTATGAAACTTGAGAAAGCATTAGGCGATATTGCGTATCCGATACGTGAAGAGTACTTCAGCAGCAGGCTTGCAGTGGCTTTCAAGAAACTTGATCGTCATCATGGACACTCATTTGCGACTGCGAAGACGAATCGGATGACAAAGAAATCAGTCTTTATTTGGAACGAATGGTGATATTTCAGTATCAATCGATGAGACACAACATGCATCGTTGTATAGTTTGCACTGTTAAACCGAAGGGGTACATTTAATTTCAGTGAAACATAATGCATAAACCTATGTGTGCACAAAGTGGACTATGGATGAATATCGCCAAAATTTTCAATTTTTGATATATTCATTCTCCTCGCAAATGCCCATTTGATGAGGAGCAATATATGTGAACGACAGAAGGAATGTGAACCGGAAAGACCGAGGAATATTACGAAATAGTTTGTAAAATATTGGTAGTGGCTGAATTAGACTAAGTAAATCGGTAGCAACAATGGGGCAACGACGATGTGGAATTAAAGAGGCCTTTTGAAAACAGTTCAGTACAGCCGAAAGGCGACCTATCTACTTCATTTCTGATAATGAGTTTGCTTTGGCAAATTCTTCGTCAAATACAAAGCAACTATATTCTTGGCCCTTCGCTCCATTTTAAGTGCCTCCAGATGTGTGATGAGTGTAGCAACGTTATCTGAGTGGTCCACAATGTCTTTATTAACACTATTAGCACAGATGGTGGCCCGTTCGTTCTCAAGTTTCTTGATTAGAGCCCTCTGTACCGGAAGCTGCTTCTGCATTATTTGCACTGCCTTCAACAAGTTCCCTGGCCTGTAAATAAAGGCAAAAATTAGGGCTTTTTAAGAATTATATGTCTCCTGATGGATCTCTCAGAATGAAGGATGGATAATTATGTCATCGAGATGCTCTTTCTGCTATACTTTGCATTCTAAACTTCTTGCCTGGCAATTCTTCATCTGAAAATCAGAATTATGTAGTACATGAAGCACATAGTTAGCTCATTGAATTGTATTTCACTGAGAAAGTTGGTATAAGATTCATTTTTTGAAGGTGCTAGGATATTATAAAGGAGAAAAAATTAGCGGTTTTTGTTTTAAATATTTTATGCAAAGGTACTGAAAAGATACGAAAAAACTTTAAAATGTGACTCAGAAATGAAGGTCGCTTTTTGTCAATTGAGTTTCAAAATAGACAGCGATTGACTCATTCGCGTGGCTTACGACCCAGTGTTTGAAATTTTGCGGTAATGTCTACGATGAAGAGAGTTGGACAGCTTTTAGGGAACGTAAGGTGAAGATAGTAAGGTTATTAGCAACGCGGACACTGATTGTTTCCAAGAAATTGATAATTTCTGGATACGAATAGTGAACTAAGCAGCTCTCAGCGCATAAAAGAGAGAAACGTTAGGAGGGATAGAGGAGGAGAGGGAGGGTGGCTTAAAGTGGCGGGTTATTCAACCTTCACAGGTAATATTAAGAGGTTTTCGGTGCACATCTTTGATCTATTCAGTTAGTTGTATTGAGTGGGTTAAAATATTTGATACATACGATTCACCAACTGCTTGCAAATTCGCTGTGATGCACTCGAGCTGGTGGCACTCATCTTTAAGCACAGCAATCCTCTCTTCCAATTTTTTCACTTCCATCTGCTCGGCAGCCACCTCTTTGTCCAGAAAGCCATCAACACCATCTTTCGCCATTCCAACCTCTTCTGTCACAGTGTCTAAGTGATTGCCACAATTGTGTACCACCACACTTACCTTAAACCTCGTTACGTTTGCATTGAGAATAATGAGCAAATCTAGGAAGCACCAAGAGTGAATAACTTTGCCATCGACCTATATCACAGAAATCACCTTCGGTTTCTCAAAGTTGCCTGACCAACTGCATTACGATAAAGTCGTAGCTTTGTACGTTCGTGCATATATTTGCATCTACGTGTGTCTGCGCAAGACCTTCTGTTACACAACAAGGTGGACCCCTCCGCATCGTCCTCTTTCCGCAACACCTCCATCACGTGGCATCATTCCAAATGGCGTCTAGAGCACTTGTCGTACCTGTCGTACTTTGCATATGCCATTACTTAATTCATCATTTTTTTATTTGATTGACGCTTTTTTCTTGCGGTTCCATACATATTCGATTATGCTTATTGTGAATAAGTGCGAGCAATAGTTGGCAAATGCTTCATGATGTTTGATGAAGCAATAAGTGCAATGAAAAGGACATGGCTATAAATACGAGAGCAGCATTGCTCATGTGGTGATGTTCTAATAATGAATAAAATGTCAGTGCAAATCGTGCAGCCACTAGCATGTACCTTGATTGCTCTTGCTAAGTGGTTATACTAAAGCATGCTTCCGTCAGGTTTTACTATACCCACTAACTATACTAGAGTTGGCCCATTCTTTCTACCTATAAAAAAGTTGGAGGTTTTTGAAATGATAGGAAATAGTGACTCATAGCTGACTAAAGTCGTCGATAGAGTTTAGGTCACTGCACTGATTCAAATCCGAATAAAAGTCATACGCTTCATGAGTACGACTTTCACGAACTATGAATCGAAAACAGTGATCAGGCATAAACTAATAATAACACCACACCTAAAGCTTTACTCAGAATGCGTTTCTTTGGTCACTTAATCGGAATTCCTTATCGTCTCCGCATCGTTTTATTACCGACAAATGAAGAACAATCAGCTACAACAATCAGTGTGAAAGCCAAAGAAATCATGCAATCTGTCATATATTCGGAGTCTAAAAATCAACAATCCGGCAAGGTCACGAAGGCATCACATGTATTCATCAATTTATTCAAGTGGCGTAATGGTGCGAAGAAGACCCAAAATACGCTCGGCAATATGAGTGTTGACGTCGAGCACAAATGTGGAAATTTCGAAACGGCGAAATGACACTACTCGTTTCGGAAAAGTCGTGAACATGGAAAGCGGCTTTTTATAGTGACAATGCACTACAGCATAGATTACTGTGGACGAAACCAAGTGGTTATATATCATCCTCATACGCCAATGCAATCTGTTAAAGGTCAGCCTCACAAGGATTATGTGAAGGATCGCGTGAGCTCTCTGGTCATTATGGTCTAACAGATCATTCCATAGGTGGAACCCTCGCGTCATAAACCCTCATCCTTCCTTGCGAGAAAATTTGGGCCGACTTCAAGAATAATACTATAAGCGATACTATCTGTATGCCCGCGACTGATTCTTTCTAAGCGATAGGATTCTTTGCAGTGCAGACTTTCAGCGACTACCACTATATGTTGCACCTGCGCTATATAATGAGAACTGTATAAGATCAGAGGAAGCGACGCGGAGAGTGGAGGAAGCCTAACATTATCAAGATATTTTCTGTCAGTGTCTTCACCGCGTTCTTCCATCACGTTGCAACAGTCAGTGGTTACATATTGTGATTATTGGCCGGTTTAAGGGATGTACTCTACCAAATTGCAATTGCCGATATTCCTGCAGATGGTGTTGACCAATGCTGGCTGCGAGCAAGCGACTCTACATTGTTTTTCCTGTGAATGCGCCTTAAGAAGCTTACAAGCGCGGGCATGCTCTCAGCTTATCTCACACTCTCATCCCAATTTTTGCATCAATGGTGATTCATGTTGCAACGTTTTCATTTCCAGAAAGATTGGGACCTTTTCGTTGGCAATGGGCGCATACTAGCTGGTCCAATTATTTCGCTCTAAAAAGTTGGCTAGAAATTGCCAGACGGTTTCGTCGTCGAAGAAAACGATAAAACAATGAATAAGTTGATGTTTAGCCTATAAAACGCTCCAAGATTCTGCTGCAATGTTCTTCTCACTAGAGGAAGAGAGAGGTTCCGTTCTCGGTTATTCAACCAGGTGTTACCTCATTCTCTTATGCAAAGTGCAAAGTTAAGGTGAAGTCAGATGTTCGCGTTGAAATCATATACCAGGATCTTTAGTATGCAATCCAACTATAAATTTTCGCGTATTTTCACGTGATTCGATTTTTCGACGCTGAATTCAATGAGATTCGAAGGTAATCGTTGAAATTCTTCACCACTTTCTATGATAGTTTTTCGTCCTTTTGACACATATATTTGTTCATTTCGAAAGAAGGACACAAGGGCTTGAATTATTTCGGTCAAGATAGAACCCACACATACATCGCATGGCGTGTCTCTCTGGGACTACCAAATGAAGCTGAACCCTAATGCTAGTTCCACCGAAATTAAACGCGAATAAAAAATCGTTGCTCAAATATTTCTACTCAATAGTTTAATAATTCAAGGGTTTTATATTTTGTTCTGTTAGTAAGCGCAAATCTACAGATTTATGTGCATAAATGAGCATTCACTCTTAACCACAATAGTTAATTGGAGTGTGTGTGCAGAGCGGAATTAGACAAGGTGGTATTCTTTACATTGAAAGGATGCTTAATTGAGTTGTGATGCAACAGTGCATAATATTGAATGCAATATTGTTATAAAAGTGAACCAATGAATTGGATAGTGATGCAGATTAAGCAATGTATAGGAAAGAAATTTAGCTTCTGGAACTGTTGTGCAGGGTGGCGTATCCTTTGTTATTTAATTGAAGGAGATATACAATATGCAGATGTGCAGTGTGGAATGCATACATACGCACGAGCTGACCATAGCCCTTTCTCCTCCCGCTACTCCCATATCTATTCGTTGAAACGTCGTTCCCTACTAATCTCGTACAATAAATACAACGGGGTTGAGATCTCAAGAAGTAAATATAGTTGAGTTACGTTCCACCGAGCCAAATAGTGCTGAAAAGTACTGTAATAGTAATCTCAAGTGAGATATGACTATTTTCAGAACATATTGCTACTTTCAGGCGCAGTTCTTTTCCTCAGAAACCTCAGTGCATACAAATTTTTGACAAAAACGTTCGCCAAGGATTGATAGCCATAACCAACGCAATTGCTCTGTTCCCTGCTCGAGCGTTGTAATTGATGTAGAAGAGATGATCAACGGTACATTTTGAGCTGAAGAAGGTCTCTTAAACAAATGTTGGAAGTTATGTTTAACTCTGAGGAAATTATGGGCGATATGTTGTCAAATCAGGGTTTCTCGGAGGAAGTTGAACACGTTTAGAATGTTGTGATGGAAGAACGAAAATCGTTAGAGCGTTTATCTAATTGGATGGTGGAATTTGAATAATCTAATGCTATTTTTGATGGTTCCTTCAACTGAGATTTCTATATTTGTGCTGTTAGGTTATCTCTAGGTTCTTCTGGAATATAAATTCTGAATGAGAAGACTATTGCCTTCAACTTATACTGAGCAATTCCCTCATCCGTCATTGAAATCGGACTGCTCGAGGGCATTCTTCGGCATCATTTTTAACCATATCCTTCTTGCATACCTCAGACTATCAAGCAGTCAAAGGTCCAGTGGTGGACAAGTGGAACTTTGAATCATTTACCACATGNAAAGGTCCAGTGGTGGACAAGTGGAATTTTGAATCATTTACCACATACTATCTACCAAATTTATTGAATTGATGCGCTTGAAATGCAGTGATTGTATCGACTCCTTAAACTCTAGTCGGCTGCCTAAACAGCAACTGATTCTTTACGTTCAGCTCTAGCTAATACAAGCATTTGATCGCTAATTAATTCGTAGCTGTGATTTAACACGTGTCACGTCGAGCATATAGTTCGACGGTTGTCGCTCTATTTGATGAATGCCCGATTTATGGGGCAGTTAGCTGATAGCCGCGAAATCAGAAGTGTTATAAGAACAGAGGGAACTCTTAAACAGACGTTGCGATCGGATGTGAAAGTCGACTACCTCAAAGGTTATTGGAAGTCACAGATCGAGAATGATAACTCACACGAAATTATTGGAAAGCGGTAAATAATGCGAAATGCAGGCAGTTGGGCATCTAGTGCATTTGGACTAGCTCTGTTTGCTCATTCAAGCGAACTAATGGTGGCAAATGCGACAGGAAACGAACAAGAGAAAACCACTAAGTGTTAGATATGCTTCAAGCATTTGGCCATTTTTCACCGCTTACTGTCTCATTATACAGGCGCAGATCTTAACTGCATGCATCTAGCTGGGTTTCTGAATGCATTCAGAGGTAACAGTCAATACCTCAAGAATTGTGCACTTTCAAGGTCAATGACTCTCAACTTCAATGTGATATGCATCTCTCTCAATTTGTAGCAGTTACGAGGGAGGAAAGGAAATGAGTGAGCAGCGATGGTTACACATTTAGGATGTGAACTGCATGCGCAATGCGATAGCCACACTCTTTCTAGTCTGGACATCTGTATGTCTTATTCACAGTACACTAGAAAGAAACTAAGAGTCGTAGTGGAGTAGCCGTTGCAAGACAACCCACCACATTTAAATATAGGACAATGCATGTAGGGTGGTAGCTGGAGCGGTTCTCTCCAACAAATGTGATTACGATGTAATTAGTGGTCGAGTGTTCCAGCGAGGAAGAAATCTTATGAATTCCAGTTGGCGTTTGTCGAACTCCAGATGGTGTTTGATTTCGATCGAATTTCACCGCTATCTCTCGCATCAATAAACTGCTTGCATACTGTTGAGAATTCAACGGGCTCATGTTTATTACCGATATTACTTTGCACATGCACAAATCCGCAAAAGGAAAGCGTATCATAGCAATGTCGTGCATGCGCCTACTCCTGCATGGGCAGATGAAACGATCGGCCAACCAACAGAGGGGCAGACCAACCGACCCGACAGAAACAGACAGACAGAAACACATGCGGCATAAGCATAGAGGTGTCCATGTGACAGTTTCATCTCAGGAGCCGTTCTGGAAATACGAAATTTACTGGTCGCAATTTACAGCCTCGGATGACACATTTTCCACTGTGAAAAAAATGATCTATTAACGTCGAAAGAGGTAAACAGACATTAGAAACAGCTAAAATATAAATGCATTTCAAGCTAGTTCAATTTTCATTTGTATTCGTCAGATCAGAAAAAAGGTGAGTCGATTGCAGAGGATCTGTCATCGAGACGGATACATTACTCCGCCTACTTCATTGCTTGTTGCTACTTTTAACATTAGCAGGCATGCTGAGAGGAATGCAAATGCGATGCTGATGGCACATCCTCTCTCGTACCCTACTCCACTTGCTCACTATTTATTGAATGGATAGGAAACTCACACCAATGAAAACAACAAATGAAATGTGCCTAAAAGAATGGCACGATATGTGCATTTGCATCCACCTCGTTGATCGGCCACTTTCAGATTACTAACTAATAATGACTACGTTAAGTAATTCTTTTGTGAATCATTATAAATGACTCGGCCGCTCGCATAACTCTATACAAGATGGGGTTTTCTGCAATGCGATCTGTGAAATATCAAGGGCCAATTGACATGAGGTCAGTGACACTTATTTTCATCGTTAAAGGTGATTGATTTCCTGGGAATTCTTTAGATCATTGTGAAATACACCTAATGGTGCACTTCATACTCACTATATTTCTTTGCTGCTGCTTCACTGGTTCCTCAGCTGCAACTGCCATACATATAGGCAAGTACGCAGACACACAGACAAGTACGCACGTACACATCGCGCCGCCGTTCAGTACTCTTGCAAGACAAATTTGCCAAAGGGAAGTGAAAGTAGGTGATTAGTAACGAAAGAACGAGTTTCGCCATGTGCTGAATGGAACATCCGAAACTGAATATGAATCAAAAATCATCTAACTGAACCCTTCCGAACGGCAGCTACAAAATTCGCAGCTGCCAGACAATGGATGAGAACTCACCGAACACATCACATCTCTTATTTGAAATACATTATTTTCCTGTAAAGGTCTTTTAGTGGGTCAAAGCCGCACGCGTTTGTGTTGTTGAAAAACAGGTCTTTTGCATGAGAAGACGTCTTAAACAGTAATCAGACGACGCTTCAATGCACTCCGTGAGTTCTCATCCCATCCGCCTCGCCGTTTTCCTCTCCCTCCCCACCCATCAAGTATTCTGGTTAACCGCATTCGTGTTACAGAACGTGCATTTGAAAGACCACTCTTGAATATTACTGTCATATGGGGGGATCCTATCATAAACCGAAAATAAGTTTACTCTGGCTTACGTGAAAAATACACGGTAGGCGCAAGTGTTTGACATGTACGCTCCATCTAAGTGGAAATATTTTTACGATTACTGGAAAGAAAATCTAGGAGGAAATAGTGCCTAAGTAGCAATTATATCAAACTGCTCGCAAGTAACATAGCTATCATGTTGAATTGGCTGAATTAGCTTAAAATTGCGACATATGCAGTGACACGGTATTATTTGTTTACCATTGCGAACACAATATTTACTGCACTGTGAATTAAGCGGACGACGACTATCGCTTATTTTCCAGCCCACTGATAGAACTTCCTTTTGGAATATGGAACATTGTCGGGGATCATTGCTGAACGTTTGCCGGCCCATGCGTAGAACCTGAAAATTTTTACAATATGGCAACTGTTCTGCAGGATAAGAGCTACTGAAACGAATTCATTCCAAAGTGACAAATTTAAATGTAAAAATCTTTTAATGGAGCAAAACAGCGCACAGATAAAACAACAGTATCTTTAATTGATTAACAGCATATCTGCACTTTCAACAATCCCTGTTTCCGATCATTTCAAGGTCTTATTTAAGGAAAACCTCAATAACTAACAAAAAGTAAGTCAGCAACAGAATCGTGATATGCAATGAGAATTATCATCCCACTCTCCAGAAGCGCAGCATTTTATGCCATCATAAAGACATCTGAATTTGAAAAGCGGGAAGGATGTTGCAAAGGCTTATATAAAATGGCGCATTCGAAAAGGCTATGCACAACTACGTCGATGGCCGCATATCAAGATAGATGTTACAAGGGAAAAGAAGTGCAATCACGTGTATGACGAATGTCTGAGTTGAAGTATCTTGAAATATGCAAAAGTGAAAACGATTAATCAAGGCATGAGGGTTCTACTTCTCAAAGGAACAAAGCCATTGCCGAGCCTGAACAATGAAAATTCCAATAAAAATTAAAATGTTCGCTTAGGCCAACTTCCGCTTCACGTAATCAGATGGCAGTTGAACATCATTTGGTGTTCGTTTCGTTTCCTCCCACGAGTAGAACCGCTTCATCTGAAATTAAATTCAACGCTCCCAAGTCTAAGAGCGAAGTAATGATAGGTTAAACTATGAGTTGCCATTCAAATGCTGAAATAGGTTTAGCTAATGTTTGTGTAGCAAGTTTGCTATTCAGAAGCAAATGAAGCTTCACGAAATTTGTTGTCACATAATTTGTTTTTCTTTTTTTATGGCTGTTCCGCTATACTTTCGTTATAGTTGTTATAGCATATGGAACACAGTACAATATGAAATGCAGAATTCACTCAGTATGAGATTCTGTATGAGCTAACAAAATGATGCACTACTAAGCAGTAGTGGGGGTCACGCGTATGTCCAAACATTTTCCTATGTTGGATTCCTATATTCGCCGATGCCGACATCTTGATCGAAAATAAAAAACACCGCTTGCTGATTTCTGTATTGCCTAAAGCCTCTTGTTCCACTTGCCAACTTGAAACGGCGGCAATCAGAATGGCAGTGATTCTATAAAAGGCCACATTTTTGAGAACCTTGGGACATGTCGAGGTGACCACCGCTTGCGTGCACGCTAGTAGCAAATACTTGAGGACATCATCACACTGTACATTATATTAAGTGAACATATGTTCGTTCATTCGAGCTGACTGTCATCAAAAGTTCAGTGCATTTTCTGCGTTCGATCATTGGTTGAGAGAGGAACAAACTGAGCAAACGGCAAGATGCTCCATAGCAGAATCCCTCTGCCAACAACTGCAGTTGCGTGATTGTATATCTTTATCACTCCGTGCCCACGCATCAGTCATGGTCACGACGAATCAGCGTTCAGCTGGACAGTTCGTGCACTCAGTTTTCCCTTTTACTTTGCGTCGTTTCATTGTCGATCCAATTTGTATATCTTTTATGGCTAGCAAGCCAATCTCACTTGCACATATACAGGAATTTCAGTCGCTAGCCCATTGCGTTGCCATCCAAATATAATAAAAAGGTGTTTGTGCTAGCAGAATCCAAACAGTGCACTTGAAATCTTAAGCAAATTCATTCGCGCATTTACTCGCTTTCACTTGACCGTGCAATCCGCTCAGAAACCGATCGGTTGTTTCATGCGCCGTCGACGAATACTGTAGTGTGTCTAGTAATTGCCTCATGTTAAATCAGATTTATCGTTCAGATAAGTCTTCCGCGAAAGAACTGTTTTGTTGTTGTCACCTGGTGGGTTGCTGAATGTTCAAATGCGCTGAAATGTCGATGACTCCTCTCAGAAATGGCGAATCTACTCGAAAATTAGCACAGCGGTCATCGCCTAATGTACGTGTCAATTCCATGATTTGGTTTCGACGGTTCCTGAACCGAAACTACCGGACACAGAAAAATGCACAGCCCTTCTTTATTGCGGACACTTGGAATCTTCAGTTGGATGTTTTAATAGATGAAGCAGTTACTAATGGATTCGTTACAGTATCAACACGAGTGAGTATTCATTCACCCTTTGTGATGTGTTTTCCTATTTGCTGTACTTCTGAACGTTAAACCATACGGTTGCGAAATATTCACAAAGCAAAAGAAAGTATTAACGCACAATGATTCGTCGCTGTTCATTTCGTTCCTTAACTGAACAGTTCGTTCAAAATTTGATAAGAAAATTTGATAACATTTCCAGCCGTTTGCAGCATGTGTATGGGCAGAGTTCAACTTTGACGAAGGTATTAAGAAGGGCTCTTGTGACGTTTTTAGTGGAAATTAGGCATGCGTAATATGAGAAGGATTCAGACAGGTGTTCCTCAGGCAACTGATCCTTTTTATCGAAAAAATAAAAATGTTGTGAGCATGGCTAGCGACCTTTCACCTTTTACTTCAAGTCCCATATTAATTTCTTTGAAGGTCCACAACTCAACAACATTTAGAATGCGGTTTGTTATAGCGTAGTGTGAGTGGGATTTTGCAGCCCACAAATAGCGCGATTTTTATGTGCGGTCGAAATGTGCACTGCATGAATAGGAAACAACGAGGATAATATCCACTTAAATCACGTTTTTGTAGGCAAATTTGTGGAAAAGTGAGGGGCATACCCAAATATGGTGCTGTTATGAACCGAATTTGTGGAAATTATGGATGGTGAGTGCATTAGATGTGGGAAAAATATTAATGAATATTTAGGGCAGAATTCCTTTTACAAAGGAGCGATTGACTTTGAGAATTAATGGAACGGATATGTGGCGTAGCGTTGAGAATGGTGTGTCCAAGCAACTCGAGCACTCCTCCACTTGCTATTTTTTCACGCCACATTGATCAATCTTTAGCAAAGAAGAAAATATTCCATATTTCCCAGATGAATAAAATTTAGGCGAAATTTTTTCTCCCGAGTACTCATTTATTTCATCTTTTTCCGTGAGAGAAATGAATGAGAAGAAATTAGTCTTATGTTTGCTTTGAAGGACGTTGCTTACTGATTCCGAAGCATCTTTAAAGTAAGTTACGTGGAAATGCTACGAGAGATGACAGAATTAAGCGGAATTTGAACTAAATATCCTGTCCACATAGCAGTGGTTCTTTAAGTCTGAGACATTTGTTCGTTTTTCCAGCCTACAAAGTTATCATAATAGCTAACTGCACGACTGACTCAACCATATTGCCGCCAAATATGTACGACATCAATGAGCCAGGCGGAGGGAGAGTTATGATTTCCTCAGCTTCTATCCAATAATGTACAATCGAACACGGTAATTTGTCAAAGTTCTTTCACTGTGTCAGGGCGAACAAGTCTGGGATACGAACGCATGAGCGGAGCTAAAAGAGGTAGGAAATGTCATTTATGTGCGTTTTGTTGTAGTCGAAAAGAAGGATTTGTAATAAAAGGGGGACGACTACTCCAAGGGGGGGGGGGGGGGGGGAAGGGAAGGATTGTAGTAAACAGCGTAGGACGTTTATCGTTGATGAGTCCACAAAATGGTCCCGAAGATAGAGAAGATGAAACTTCATAGAATGCTCAGGGCAGGAAGGTGGTCCTCAAAATTAGCAGATATTTTCACTCCCACTGACCTTTCTTTAATTGTTTGTTACTGGCATTCATTCAGGCGAACTTTTGTGTTATACAAGCACCTATCGGTGCCGATATTCCCTTCTGAACGATAGATAAAGTCTCGATGCGGTCTCAGAACAGCGATGCCCAGCTGACGTTTCATACGTGAATTCTATCCCAAAAGTTTTGCCACTACAGTTCACATGTTCCCTTTGCCACACATGTTCAACGGTTCTTACTGATCGGTCAACTGAGCTCAGATCCGCTCCCTCAGCAAATCATTCCGATGACCTCGCATAACTAATGCTTCCTGAGAACAAAGTGAAAAGAGTGAAACGTATCTTAACTGTATGGAAATGTGATTTCGCATGGTTTGAATCACGTCACTTTTTATTCTTAGGATTCCTTAAGAATAATCGAGAGGAACTTGACGTCTGTATCTTTGGTCTTCATCATTATCGCATAAAAACGATATGAGAGTAATATTCGATAGGCATTTCTGCAGCCTTGGAATCACAATTTTCAAATTGTGAAAATGCTGAACGTGATCACTTCAGTTCACCACGACCGAGTTCTAAATTGCGCCAACTGTAAACGCTAAGAGATAAATATATTGATGCACCGACAGCCATAGTATATGTTGCTCATAATGATCAGCACGGTTAAAGCTTTTTATTTTGTTGACTAAAGAGATGCACTAAAGATTATTTTGCGGCCCATTTGCAATTGTTTTTTCGAGTTCTTAAGTTGAATGAGCCTTTACTCAGAAATTTAAAACGAATTCTACTGCAAGCGGATGATCATTGCAGATGAGATCGTATTGTAGCCGGTGTTTTCTGTTTCGCATCAAACATCAAGAAGAATAATAAATCATCGAAAAACAAGACGTCTATACCTGGTTCGGTTTGAATACAAGTGAGGTGTCCTCAGCGGAAACTGTGCTAATTATCAGCTGAAGAGTAATGAGAAGGAAGATGGCAGCTGCACGCTGGACGTGCATCGTATGTGTGCGCAACTGAAAACAGTGGCAATAATGTTCGTTCGACAAAGCAAACCTCAATTATGACGTCTGTTGGTGCGTGTTAGACGATCGTGCAGAAAAGCAGCAATCATCCGCCCAAGCCATTAGGAAATAAATCATTTCAAAGCATTTCTTCACAGTGTTATATTCACGTTCAATGCCACTCTGGAGACATCCCTTCATCACACAAGGAAAAATCCATAAGTAAAAAAACAACAAATCAATTGTGCAACAAAATCTCGACTTTGATTTTATAGCGAAAAAACGATATCGTTATAAGCATTTACTTCGAACATTACTCAAAATATATTATTAACAAACTCTCAAATTTGCCTTTGAGAATAAATTTCCATTCGATAGTGAAGGAGGATTTCGAGTAATGTCGAATGATATTTGAGGTGATTTCAGGCAAGCCTCTTCCAAGAGTTGACAATAAATAAACTGAGTTGTTTTTCATTCTCACATATGGCAATGTTGGACTATGATACGCATTTTTCAGTTGAACTCATTTCGAATTAATGCTCACAATGCAACAAAATTATTCTAATGTGTCCTTCATTGTCTACCAGCCAGTTGCACAAATCCTGACTCAGAAATTTGGCCATCATACGTCCTCAGCAGCAGCTCTAGAAACGGCAGGAAGTCCACATTATTAATGAGGAAAGAACGATCCCCGGCAACCATCGATTCTCTTCGGAGGAGGAAAGGGCTGAGTGATACAGTACCATAAAATGGACTAGCCACTGGTTTTTATTGACTTCGAAGTTGGATGCTTTACAGTTAGAGCCGCATCAACAATAGCGTATATATCAATATGGCGCCTCATAATGCTTCTTGAGGATCTCTCAGAGGTGCATAAGAAGTAACTAAAGAATATATTCATATTAACTTCTGACATATATGGAAATCATATTAAAAGAACATTCATAAACGAAAAGGTCTGCAGCTCACAGACAAATAAATCAGAAGGCTGCGTGAACAAAAATATGAGCAGTTATGGTCGCATACATTACCGGGGGAGTTCGAAATAAAAAATCTTTTGTGCGCAAAAAAGCACTTTGCATTTCCTCAAAGGATGATCTGATTCGACTTCTAGATACTCAGTTGTTCCCGTCGGATCCTTAGGTAATTTCGGGCCTCCTNCCCCCCCCCCCACCCCATCTCCACCTAGTCAAGATGATCCTGCTATACAAACGACAAGATCGCATGCCCGGCGTAGTTGTGCTCCGTGCATAGAAGAATCTCCCAGTGAAAAACTCTGAGCGATTACAGAGAAATAAAATCGCGTCAATGGAAGCTTTCATTGGTGATGGGCGTTGTTTAGGACGATTCTAAAAAATGCTTCCTATACTAAAAGCCCTTTGTTGCTTCCCAAACGGTCGATGTTGTCATTGCGGCTCACAGTATCGAATATTCATTTTGACAGCTTGAACGATTGGTGGCTTATCTGATGAAATTTAAACACACATATCAGCATGGAATTATTCCAGTGCCACCTTCCGTTTGCTTTTTATGAGTTCATCCTTGAATTATATAATATACAACACTGTCACCCTCTACCTGGTTGTTTAACTAAAGAATATTCGCTTCATATGGCGAAATCTAAGAACTCAGAGATCGAGATAATCTATTACACAAGCGAGAAATCAATTGAGGTAACGCATTATGCAAATTCAGTGCGATTCATGGACGTCCATCTACAGTGGAGTGTCATATGAAATGCAAGAGGTTTTGCTTAGCGCTCAGTAAGGCTCTTAGCTTCAAAACCTACGCAAGACGTTGTTCATAATTTTAGTAACCCAACGATTCATACAGATCTCTTGCTAAAGATTCTTTTATGCACTTCCGTAAATTTGTACTTGTAAGATGTATAGAGGCTAGGCCATGTCTGTCATGTGTGTAGGTGCGTTTGTTCGTGTTCACTTATGCATTCAGTAGTTTCCTGTCGAAGAGCAATCAAAGCCTGAGTTACGAAGGAGATAAGGCGCATTATACGATAGCAGCCTACACCCTCATACACATTTACCCATCATCTTTGAAAGTGCCTCACAAAAATAGAAGAGTGCAAAAGATTTGCATGATTTTCTTACGGCGGTAGAATTTCCACTTTACACGGTCAGGTCACAAAAAGAGAGAATTTGTTGAGAAGTGTCTAGAAAAACAATCCCATCATTCAGAAAATAGAGGCATTGAACCGCCTTTATATTGCTTTTTGCTGATTTCTGGAAGTGGTTAGGCGGATGGGACATATGGAAGAGAATGTGCAAAATGTAAGAAAAATTTCTAGCACCTTCAGAGACTTTTAATTCCTTCTGATCTTCATATGCGTACCTCTGTAGCTTTACATGTAAATTCATAAGAGTATATCAGGCGATTCGCAAGAAGAATCATTGTGCAGTGGTAAGATTCATTGAGTTAGATCAATATTATCATGCATTGCAGATGACAAAAACCCCACTTACGCATAGCCTTTGAACGATCTTAGGAAAAGGCCGGCGAATCTTCTCTCTTGGCAATTTTCCTCTGGAAAGGAGGTGGTCCATAGAACCAAACATCACTTTTTGTATCTTTACGCTCAAGTTGCCTAGTCTCTACGTATGACCGATCATCGAAATCAACACAGCTATCTAGAAAATGTCGCATAATACTCCAGGGCTGCTCTATTGCACCTCTAAAAGATTCATCTCGTTGCAAAACCACACGCAGCCTTAGCATGAAACCTTTTCATACACCACTTCAGAGGATTTCTTTGAACCTCGCTACCTCGAGAGAGTTTTATGGTCGAGGAGTGGACACTTTTTAATATTTAAATAAAGTAGACAAAGCAATCGCAATGCCACTATAACTCACAATGAGCTATGTAACGCTACTGGTCTCCATCAAAAGTTATTTGTTTATTCCATTGATTGTCTTAAAAATTGCTGATTCATTATTTTATTCTCCCCGACTTCCTACTAAATTGCAAATGAGTCAAATGGGGGTGAGATGTTGTACAGCGCTTTTCTGAATTGGGGAAAATTTTGAGTACGAAACGCAGCGAACGTGGTTAGGGTAATACTCACTGAACGGCTGGCAAGTTTTCTATTCACTCGCAATTGGTAGCAGCAGATGAATTCACTAGCTTAGCCTTTTTTGCCTGCTTTATGCAACGAATCTCAAGACGCATTAATTTAGTAAAATCTAAGACTTACGCTCCATAAGAGCGGTTGTATATCATAGGCGCTCGAGGTGGATGACAGTTCATTGCTGAGCCAACGGTAGCAGAAAGAAGGGAACTCAGTGTTAAGAAAAGGATTTTACAAAGCACTCTATAGTTGCTAGGAACATACGAATCTATGCATCCTCGGAAACCTTTGTAAACGTTTGATGGATGATTGCTGCCAAAATCATATCCGTAAGTAGAGTCCCAGCCGCCTAAAAATTATTTGAATGTAGTCAAACGAGTGGAATTCAGTCGAAGTCCCAGATGAACGAGAGCTTTTATCATGCAGATCTCGTCTATATGAGGATGTGAACCGTTTGGTAAGAAGTGAGCATCCCGGCTGGGCGA
>JAARMF010000884.1:2511-13669 GCA_022844705.1 Toxascaris leonina | reverse complement strand
CTCGCTCCCCCTCCGCCCCATTTCTCCTCCAACGTGCTTTTTCTTGCACAAAAAACCTCAAATTTGATCTTGCCTTATTGCATTTCACGGATCGTTGGAAAAGAAGAACTACCTTTACATCAATATCTCCTTCGAACGGCAGTAACACATCGAGGGAATAATACAGGGAAATTGATTCACAGATAGTGCTACGATCACTGCTGTGGTGCTGATTAAGACTATCGACATTCACACACACCTTCAAGTAGGTAAGGAGGGAATGGTGAGCAGGTACATACGAAGGTAGAGAAAATTTGGGCGGAAAATTGTTTGATTCCCGAGATAATTACTGAATTCAAATTTCATATGGCACGAATTGCATGAATGGACTAGGTATGACAGCTATATAGTGTCGCAAACGTATCTCTCCAGACGCTCGATGAAACGCTTATCTCGATTAATAGATAACATAGTGGAAGTATAGGAAAGAAACTCATCGGAAAAATACATCCACTCAGCAGAAAACGAAGTTAAGCCAAGCAATAAGGAAGAAATGCACAATGATCACAACGGAGCTCTAACGACACTAACGAAGAGAAAATGCCACAAGAATATTTTCTTCGAAGAGCGCTTATTGGATCCTCAATTTGGCAGTTCCGCCTTTTAAAAACTCGACGAGTTTATTCACTCCTCATCATAACACACAAAGAGTTTCATTTTCTTAAAGATTTGGAGTTAAAGTCATTCATTCGCTTACGCATCTGCTCGTGGAAATCACTCAAATGTTACTTGGAAGCTCTTCCAACTCTTCACTCCAATAGAATCTTCACAGATAGTATCATCAGATCTGAGATAGTCTATTGGGAAGTCAGAGAGTTTCCTCTCGAAGAATTGGAAGTAATACAACGACTGATGTGTGAGATATTCCATTTTTAAGGGATATTAACCCCACTTTGTTTTTATGGCATATATTCGTGTTCTCGCTAACCACTTTATTGATGCCACAGCTTATTGACATGCTAGCTCCATCACAGTAATTAACCTCTATATCCGTTCATTTGTGTTTTCACTGCCCGTTCACGACGACGCAGTGCTGGAATGCACAAATCAATTGAGCGGGAAAAGGCATATGGTACAGAAGAGGAAATCGCATATGGCATGTTGAAAACAGGTAAATTTTGGTCATCGAAATTGACAGCGAACGATTACATATGATTTATGGATATAACAGAGATAACATTACAGGTCATCCGCGCCTCTCACAAATCACCATTTCTGCTCCCTTTTACCACATGACACCTTCGTCTGCACTCGTTTTTGTTCTCTCATATCTGAGCAAAACTCTCTGCTCTGGGAATATGCAATTATGACGGTACCTTTGCTGGAAGGCTGGATAATGAGGAAGTTGAGAAACTGCTTCACGACGAGTTTCGCTGTCGGCTGAGATAAAGCGTGGTTCTGAAGGTTCGTATATTATCCTGCACAAAAGGAAGATTTTGGCGGACACATCCGCATGCTGTGCTTGATAAAAGGGGTCTGAATATGCGATATAATGAATAACATTGATCCCCTCGACAGCGCAACGATCTAAATCCATGACTTCCTCCACAACTCAATCTCATTCAGCTGCAGATGAAGCCATTGCATTCGCTTAGACATAGGAATTGGCTAGACCAAGTGAGCATCATCATTACTGCAGTGCACTAGTATATCCTGATATCTGAATACCTGCATAGTGCAATGACAATCCGAAAAAGAAAATATGGGATGATGAGAAAGATGGCGAAATTTCCGAGAAAGGTGAGCATTTTATTATTTGAAGTGAGATTAAACTTTCTGTACGCCTTTGGCGAAAGATTGGAAAAAACCTTTGCGAAATTCCACACAAACAAGTCCGAAGAAACTCGCATGAAGGTTCGATTTTCTTTTTGGCTCATTGATGGCGTTTCGCGTTCTTCTGAAAGCTAAATGCAAGAAAGCAGCCGAAATTGGTGAAAGATACGGTGAAAGATCATAACTAGTTCGGAAAATATAATCATACGAAACTTCTGGATTTTGAATCATGAAGTATATAGCAATGGATGTGCAGACGCCATTAAGTTTATAGCATAAGCGCTGCTTGCAAGTGAACAATATTGGATGACCGTCAAAGAAATGCTGCTCAAAGGGCAAAATTCACATTCCAGTCGAGAGGACAATTACGGTAAAAACCTTGTTTATGGCTAACAGCCTCATCTGGCTAGCACTCATGTAATTTGGTGAATTTTAAATATGCTAACACACCACTCAATTGGATGAGTTCTTTGTAAAAGCCATCCAAAGATAACAATGCGGAAAATCATGGGAACCGCAAACGACAGACAGTGGCTGATATTACAGTTGTTGTCGACGGTTTGATTGACATTTTGTAGCGAGGGATCAGTATGGAAAATTACGTAGAATCGAACGTATCGGTCGAAAGGCTGCCTGAATTCGAACGTGGTTATCACCCTGTTTTCTACCGAAAATAATGGAGGATTGCCTATGTAGAGATCTGTTTCAGCCGCATAGTAATAAACATGTTCAATAAAACGATTTGCAGAAGATCGTCGAAGGATGGTGTGCTTTGTTTGAAAGGCGAAGTAGGTATTTGGCTGTCATAAGCTTTTCCGCATACATCTCAAGTGCTACAGAAGCACGAATGCTGACATTTGAAACAGAAACAGGAGATATGAGAGTAATCACTTCCTTGAATTCGTTGGTGAGCGGCTTCAAAAGGAGAAACGATGGCTTTGGCTTGAAACAGCACCTCAGCAGATGATTATGGCACATGAAAGATAAGTGTCAGTGGCACTAAGCTTTTGATAATTTTCCCAGTAAGAACACGTACAGAGTGCGTTCTAGAGAGGTTGGCGCTATAGCAGTTTTTGCTCTTCACTCACCTGACGTCCCAGTTTAATGAACGTCAATGTAACGCACCAGTATCTTAAATACTCGACCCCACGAAGAAGTTCATTAAAAATTTATCTTTCTCCGGCTTGATCAATGCGAAATGAAAATGCGATTAGTGCAGAAGCACAATAATTTTTCAATCCCTTCAAACGTCCATAACTTCCCTCTGAGGTGAATGAACTACTGTGAAAATGAGTGAACTGTACATTCAATACCTATCAAATTCTGCCATTTCAGCCTCAATGATCACTAAGTTGCAATTGCTGAATAAAGCGACGAGAACTATGAAGCAAATTCACGAAATGCACAAAAACCCAACGACGAAGTGTTATACAAAGTCGCTTTCATGACATTCAAATATACACCTCCCATCTTACTTTTCACAATAAACTTCGGAAATACAGGCGAACTCTTACATGGATGGTCTTAGAACTTCCCATTGAATGCCTTCTATGCGCTTTCGCACACTCACGATACGTATCTGCTGGATGTGGTAATTTGGTTGTCTCAGAGAATTCCGATATCTGTCCAAAACAGTCTCTTGCGACTAACAGTAATCGAGATAGTAGACTAAAAAAATCGCGCATTATTAAGCAGAAGACAATTCTGGGAAGTTAATTTGCTCTCCGATTCCGTTAATTTTAGGAANGGGGGGGGGGGCTAATTAGCTGGTCGCAACTATGTGAAGTATATGTGACCTCTTCTTTGAGCGATGGAAATTAAAGGTCACTGAATATTGCCTATTTAATACATGAAAACATTTTAATGTCAGTATCAGGTCAGCTGAATCTCGCAAAATGGCGGTTTTTCTGATTCTGCTGGAAATAGGGGTTCGAGAGTGGTGGGTGCCTTTTTGGTGGTGAGTGACCTCGCAAAGCTCTCATGATAAACGGAAGCCGAGATGTGGTGACAATCGAAAAGTGGCATTTTTCCAATCTTGAGGCACAAGAGATTTTTTGGAAAAACAAATTTTTGTCTCTGATTCTGCTGGTCCCTATATTGAATGAAAAAACCCGATGAGTTGATGACAAGAAGTTGCAATACGTGTCACCGATTGAGCAATGGGAAATAAAGTTGTTGAGAATTCGATTCACCATTAACACGCTGTTAAGAACTAATGTTACCTCGTTAATAAGGGTTCAACAGAGAATCGGAATGCACTTTACCAGGCTGTTTCATTCTCTCCACGATTGATAGCATATGGTCCAGCCGGTGGCTGTAGGAAATGAGTGCTAAGTGAGCNGAAATGAATGCTAAGTGAGCATGAAATAATGACGAAATATTTACCTTGTGAACAGATAAACATGCAAGGGTTGAGCCAGGATTACGCCCAACTCGCTACCTGTTACCTCTGTCTCTGCACACGGTTCCTAAGGAACAGGAAAATAAAATAGAGAATACAATGCAAGCAACAAATTAGTCGTAAACTCATGCGTACTCAATCCTTTGTACACATTCGAAATGAGCAATCCCAAAGATGAACGTCACCTAGCATCAAGTCGAAAAGAAGGTTTCTGAGCCTTTTTTTAAATGAGGCAACGCTTGTGACATAAGAATTTCAGAATGGAGAGAATTCCATAGATTGAAAACTCTGAGTTCTCGGTGTTCCCATTTGGTCTCATTTTGCGCAATTAAAATAGATGGCCTTATTTGCTACGTGAGAATAGTAGATATTTCGAAGGGTTAGTAAGAACGAACCGAAAAGATTCTTGTATAACACACAAAGGCCATGTTTTGTTCTACCTACTTTTAGCGAATCGAGATGCATTGCTGAAATTTTTTCGGCATAGCTAACTCTAACAAGTTTGCACCATTTAAGGGCAATTCTGGTGATTCCTTTGAAGATGTCGCGTCTGAGAAGGGTATGCCAGACCTCAGTTGCATATTCAAGGAGACACCCTAAGGTTTACTGCGTATGCTAAAGTACACATTGGTACTTCGTGAAAATACAGAGCGTGCAGAGGGATATAGGGATATGAGACCTAAAATAGGCATTTCAGCAAATTGAACCAATATGTCGGCCGAACCTGAATTTGAAATCATCCAGGACTCCGTAATTGGAGTCGAGAAGGAGGTACTGACAATACATTACGCTTAGGTATGCGAATCTGGAGCAGATGCGAACTGCAAAGCGTTTTCAATTGGATATGCTGAGGCCCTACCGCAGAGATCACTGAGGCAACGAATTCAAAGCGGATTGGAGATATTATGTGTAACGCACGGATTGAAGGCATCTACATGACAATGAACAGAAACATCGTTCGGCACCCATTCAGACAGATCGTTTATTTATGTCGAATCATAATTACCTTCAAAATTTCAGCTTAATGAGGTGGCGGAAACACATTTTTGGATACGCAATGCTTAAATCCATAAAATAATTCGATCTCCATAAAACACCAAAACCTTCGTCAGAAACACCGAGATTTGAATTTCAACCATAATGATGCCAAGTTATACTTACGCGTAAAAAATCCTGCTTAAGCAACAACTCGACTTCACATTCGATATGTTCAGATGATATTCCTGTTGAATTTCGATAGCAATCCTTGAAGAAAAGCAGCAGCTGCATCATATCCAATAATTTGGAGACGTTCTGAGCGTTATTGAGTTAAGGGTATGTGAATATGTATAAACGGAAGGAAACGTTCCATGTAATACAACCTTCTGAAAGCGCTTGTTCTCCATATGCTTAATAAGGGTGCATCGAGATATTGCACACCGGATGCTCAGAGATCAGAATTTGATTTTATGAGATAGGATATTATGCACAAATGCTCACACATCGAGGGAATCGCCGGTGAAGAAAACGACCAAAGAAGGCAAGACAACATTACGGTTTCCGTGATGTGAGAACAAATCAGTGTACACATAGAAGCGGCTGATGAGAAATATGGTCTTTGTCAGTGCAGGATTAAGGTGAACGGTTCATTGAAAATGTGAGGAAAACAAACGAATCAAAAGCACCCCAGATGGACAAGTAGGGTTCTCAAAGCAGTTCTCAAAACAGTTCAGAGTACTAACGGAAAGAAGTGCTTTGAGGCAGGGAGTAATTCTGAAACGTTGAAGACACCAGGCTCTTGGGTAACGCCGTCCAGCGCTATACAATGTCGCAGATTGTGGAGTTTTGGTCGAGTATTTTGGAGGAGGGAACATTGGATAGTACATGGGTATGGTCGGATTTCTTCATAAATGTATTTAGAAACGTAGGCAGATTTAATTAGGGTGTAATTGGAAATGCAACATACGCACGAAAGGCGATCAATGCATTGATGAAGGCGTAACCTTGATGCGTCAGCATTGAGGCTTTGAAGCATTTGTTCAACTGCTTAGCTTCGAATTATCAGTCCTGATTTTAAAGACCCTGCACGTACTTCAACGTTTGTTTGCACCTAGCACAGAGTTCAGAAAGACGGCTAAAAACATAAAATGATGGAAATGGCATGTCTATATGCTTGGAAAATGCCACAGAATAATTTGGGATCTAGAAATAAAATGAAGGGAGAGAGACAGTGTCCCAGTTAGTGCGATATGAAGGGGTTTCAACGTTTAGTGGATTCAAATTCCGATCGGTCTGACGCCACAATGCGCGAACACATTCAAGGTGCCCATTCGTTTTTTATATCGCGTTTTCGAGCGGTCGCTTTCGACGAGGGGTGCGCACAGTTTGAAGAACTGCTTGGAGTCGTCGATCCGGAAACAGTATGTTGCCGAATTTTCGGGTAGTCGAAGCAGTATCAGTTATTGCGATATGAGTATTCCGGTTATCCGATGCTCTATGCACCTTGATCAGTCTCTCTCGAAGCTCGATATGATGCGGGCGTGCCGATACATATTTGCGTGCACGCATTTCTGTTGGACGAATTCGATGAGTGTACTCTTTTATGGCTGTAAAGCGTGTTATCCAAAGTCCTGTCGGTATCCGTGGTCTTTCGACTGTCAGAAAGTCAGAAGCTGTCGACTGGTTCTGTTAGACGCTTTATGAGATTCATAGGGTAACGCAAAATGGTTGTTTGCAATGATTCCTTTCTAGCCTATTTGTTTGCAGTCACACAGCATTCACGACCAAATGCACGATGCATGAATCAAAACGATCCCGATGCCTTTTGTGGTTATTTGTCATCGTTTGGTAAACACTCGCCTTCCCAGTCTGGAATGTGCAACCAGATGCTCTAGTAGTCCTCGCAAGTTTTCTGTGCTTATTTGCCGACCGGCATTTCCAACGCGCAGTATGACATCGTTGTGCGTATGTGTACGCCTCTCTGTTGAAGTTTCGGCCTCCGATATTTTCGTTGTTGAATCCAGTGAAGTACCGCAGTGAGTGTGTGATCGAACTTCTCCGTTGACATGTTTGTCTCGGTGAAAATAATCAGTACGTAAGTGTGCTTACAATTGCATACATTATTGGTCCTACTGACAAAGGTGACTTTTTATGCATATTTGTTTGAGTAGCTTCTCATCAAAGTCTAAACCAAGCATACATTGTTTCTATAGATGATTCAGAATCTGTTTCATTTGGTGGTCGAAGCTCTGAAAGCACAGACCATGCTAACTTTTCCTTACATTCCTTCACCTTCCAGTTGTTCTTATGGAAAGTGAATTCATGATTTCAAAATGAGTGGTGATATACGTAGAAGAACTTTAGGAGAAACCGTGTGTTCCGCACCAATCTAGCATGTCCGCAGATAGGGGTCAGTCTGCTTGTGCGTCAGGTACTGGGAAGACTCAGCGAAGTGCGGATGGCGATTCAAATGATTCTGGGAGCGCAAAAAAGGTTGGTTGTTCACAATGGTTCCAAACATGTCCTGATTTGTGCTCTGAGGAAATCAAGCGGGAAGCTGCAACTTTCTCAATCTGTGGTCCTTATTTACTGTGAAGCAGCAGCCCGTACAGGCTTCCCGAATACGTTCCTTCCGAAATCTCGGAACCGATCAATTCTTTTCACTGTTGCGTCGTCGTATGATTTCATATCATTCCTCGGAAAATTCAGATGCTTTTGAGTGCGTAAACTTGGGGCATAGATCTCGTAAGTCGAGGTTCCCGCAGAACGCATCATAGGAATGAACGCCATCTTACTACGAGGAGCATCAACTCAATTCAATGTTCTAACAGTTGGCGCCTGAGAGCTTTGTTGCAGTGCATGATTTTTCATTTTGATCATGAACCCGACAGTCCGAAGATCGCCTATTCTACATCCTTTAAGGCAGAGCTGCAGCAGTTTTCAGTGCCTCGATGGCTTGCATTCAAAACTGAATTCTGCCGGTCTAGATTTCTAATCCCCTTCCAAGTTTAATGTATCGTCACATATAAAATCCATCTCTGGATTCATGTTGAATTTGCTGGAAAGCTTCTCGCGATTGAAGCTTAATGAGCAATTTCGCTCTCCACACTAAGCGAAGGAGATTTGGTTTCACAGTTACGAGTTATATATTTAGGGCGCTCGAGGAAGTGGCAGTGCAAAAAGACGCAAACCGAGTGAGTCGCCTTTCGCTGCATGTCTTCAGGATCGCGCCTCACTGCTCGAATAGTTTGAGCCCACAACAAAAGCCTGTTGCAGTTGCTTTCGATCATGTTTTAAAAGGAGACGTGTGTAGGGGCAACGACACCTTGATGAAGACTACAGCTGCGTATGAAAAATTCGCTTTGCTTTTATTTGATAGTGCACACTTTGTCGTCGACGCTCGGTGGCTTCGTGCTCGCGTCGCAGCCATCTCACACGTAGCTTTTCATATGTGCAACGTTCTTTGTGTACCAGAAAATGCTTAACGCGGTCGTCCTGCTTTAGGGATTTCGAGAAGTTGGAGCGTGGAAAGCAAAAGTTCGAACGCTAAGCCACGTACTAACAAGCAGGTGATGAATGCAAGGGCACGATTCAAATGCAACAATGAGGATAAGGTGAGCATTGATGCTTCGCAGTTTTTTTGCATACAGCATCGTTGATGGAACTCGAGACAATTGAAGCCGGACCTGTCCTTCGTGAAACTCAAAAGAAGATCGTTGTGCAGGAAGGTACGGATGCCCTCAAATTGCTGCTACATTCTACAAGTTTCTGCACCAGTACGCTTGAAGGTAAAGTGAAACGTCAAAACTAACCCAGTGGCTCTTTAAGGCTGCAAATAACGTAATAAATAACTATACCAATCTATTTTCGCATGCACGAAGAATAGGAACTCCTAGTTCGCATCGAAGATTCTGCTTGCTTTCATTCTCCCTTCCTCTTATCCTCTTCCCCTCTATCATTCCCTCTGTGTGGAAGAAGCTCCTCCACTCTTGCACACATCACGATTGGTCTTACCACAGGTATTCTCTATCGATCAAATAAAGAAGTAGGACGCTGCGTACGTAACGGAGGAAGCATGGGGCACTGCACGAAGGTAAGAGGTGTTCAAGAGAAATGGAACGATGTGGTATCGTGCTCCGCACATAGAACAGAGATAGTATTGTCGTCGACTGACTGGTGGACGACAGTATCGCGAGTAATGGAAATGCAGCTGCCAACTTCAGCCAAGATTAGACACGGCTCGAGATAGCGCATTCAAACAGCACGACCGGTCACAGTCAGACTCTCATCATGTTCTGGTTTGCTGCGTGCTGTAGTACTCGACGTGACGATCATAAAAAGAGGAAGCAACCCTCCACTTCCCTCCGATTTTATAGAAATAATCAAACAGAAAAAGAAGAACTCCGATATGGTAAGTCGCCTCGCATTATGGCAACTCTATGTTTGGGAGGTGCAGTGAAGATGGCATACACAGATGTCATTGCAAATTGTTTGCTCCAAGCGGTGATGCCACTGCAGTTACGCGGATCAGTGAGGAAACAGATGCACTCTCTTACTCTAGCAACAAGTTAGTGGTTTCTATCAAGTCTTTTATGTATTACTGGGTCCGTCACGCACTGGACAGCACCCATAATGAAAGGAATATGGAGTTATCAGCAAGTAGGAGGGAATATTGCGAACGACACAAGCCATGAGTTGAGTAATTGCCAATTCAAATTACAGGGACTCCATTTATCAATTCGATCTAATCCGACAAACTCCATAGACACATCACCAGGTCGAATACACAAACGCGATCTCGCATTACCTCGCTTCATGCTGCCCTGAGAGCCCAGCATGATTCCCTACCAGTAGCGGATCTCTTAATGTTGTTCCTCCACCAGCATTGCAGCGATGCACATATAGGCAACTTTTTCAGCACATATACATGAACGCTGTCTTTGCAGCAGTATCGGTCCAAGTTGTAAACGGTGCTGACATTGCCCAAGTTTTCGGAATTTCTCGCCAGGTGTTAAGCATGAACGGAATTTGGGCTGCCCTGCGACATGTTCATAGGTAGAACCAATCTGCCGATAATTTTGAAAGTCCTTACCTTGACTGAGGCTGGAATGAGCCTACCGGCGTGAGCAAGACACATATGTGCTGTTAAAATCTAAACGAATATAAACATATTAACAGCGCTGCGCTCTCCCAGGATATTCTGGCCAACATGATGAAATCTGCATCAGCTTACCCTAAGGATTACGATTTTACATAGATCACGCGGCCGATGCAGAATCACCAAAAATCCGTGCGGTCAAAGTAGAACACTTCGACAATCGTCCAATTCGGCATATGCAGTCAAGAGCGACTTCTTTTAGGTTCTGCTCGGGTTAAAACATTGTTAGAATATGAAGCCGTGATTGAGAAACGAAACCGTAACCAAATAAGATGAGAACCAGTAAATATTCGCGTCGGCTTCGAATGAATCGAGAATCATAATAGCGAACTTACCTAAGCCGGTCGCGAGTGACCTGAAATAAAACAATCCTTGCACGTAATCATCTGTCGCCTCCTCTCTGATCGGGAGAAGATCGCAGTTGTGTCAACGGGCAAATGGATCCACGAATGTGCTGGCGGCAGCAACTAACCATTGCTTCTGATAGGCCATAGATTGGAGGCGACAGAACAAAGAGTTTTCAGCACATAAGCAGCGAAAGTGGCTGGGGATCTCCGATTCTGTGCGCCTTTTGTGGCAGAGCACACTGAACTGGCCACTGCGATGAGGACTATGGGATCAACCAATAGCGAGCCAGCGCTAAGAATATTTCCGCCGAGGCCATAAAGCTACAGTGCTTACCTTGCCCAGCCTTTGATTCTTCCTCACGCAGTTCAATGCATTCCATGACCAGACTACAGATACTGGCTCTAGCCACCGCAGCAAAAACCGAAGCTCCCAACAAGCATCAATAGCGGAATACCTGGCGA
>JAARMF010000883.1:18657-58380 GCA_022844705.1 Toxascaris leonina | reverse complement strand
CGCGCCACCGCCAACACCAGTCACACCCTGATGAATTTCGCCGTCGGTTGGTTCACGCCTGCTTATTCTGCATATTCGCAGGCGACCGTCATATCTGACGGTCCTTCGCGACCCTTCCACCGCATCGAGCTGAGCGGTATGAAACCGACCGCTCAGCAGCCGCCCAACGACACCGACAACATTTAGCAACATAGTGGTCGAAATTAGAGAAAGAAGTAGTTTCTCAGAAATTTACGAGATTTGAATATGTTGTGAATCGTCAGTAGTCCTAAAGGCCAACAAAGGTTTGCACAATACGTATAGGTTATTTTGAGCTCATTTGAAAGTGCTAATGGAGTGCAGCGGCCCTAGAATTTCAGCAGTCACATTAACCGAACCCTTCATACCCTTATTGCAAGTGAGCAACAAAATTTGTTGGGACGGTGGGAGGGGGAGGGGGGAGGGGAATGCTTACGGCTACTTGCGCTTCCTTGAAATTGCACGATGAGGTGAATGCGCCAAGTATCACGTGGTGGTTTTTAATGCAATTTCATAGCGGCCACTAGTACTTTATTCGCAATGTAGCAATTTTCATCATTCATGTCTTCAGATTGCCTCAGTCCGCTTTCACAATTAATTCAGTAATGAGATTTAAGGATTTTGAATGTCAACCAAATATATTGATGACTCCGTTAATATTGAGCTTATGACAGCTTTGTTTTTTCGTTTTTTTTTTTGTTTTTTTCCCACTTTTTTCATTTTTTTCTGTTTTTTTTTTGTTTGTGAATTTAGCTGAGTTTTTGCGAAAGCAACAAATTTCACTAACCCATAGGTTGTTCCATAAGCGACTAATGCGATGAGGCAACCATATTTGAAAATAGGATTCATATTATTATCATAGAAAGAGAGTCGATCGAATAGACAATAGAAACAAAGAGATACTGTATTCAATATACCAAATGAAATGAGCATTGGTCGACGTCCATAATGCTCAACAGCAAATGCACCCACAGTACTGGCCATAAAATTGCAAAATATAAATGCAAATGAACCAGCCTGCAAATATTTAAAATTGATGTATATTTGCTGTAAATGAAAATGTGCAATTAAGTGAACATTAGATAGAGTGGGAGGGGGGGGGGGGGGGGGGAGTGGTTGCTCAATGGTAGAGCCTTTGCCTGTTAAGCGAAGAGATCCGCCTTCAATCCCTGGCTGATTTCGCGACGGATCGTCGGAATGTTGACCAGCAGACGTTTCAAAATCTGGTCATAACAGCCAAATGTGGGCATGGTTGTCAGCTGCATCGATAAGCGAATCGATGAAACTATAGCTGCTTTTGTGTCTTTCTATCTTTATAACACAGATTTTATTACTCAAAATTCTACATTTTATAAAACTTTCTAAAGGAATAGGTTCTTTCATCAAATAATTCGCGCATTTTTGCCAGTGGATTTATTTCTTATCTCATCGAGAAATGAATAAGTACAACATATCCAATATATGGAACTCATTATTCGCCTATCTTTTGAGATTTTTAAAAGATATAGAAGCAAATTGCAAGCATATCTCCAAAGAAGCTTATTTCATATATTTCCAAACGAACATTCAAGCATACAATTGTAATGATCATTGTCGAGAAGCTAATCGCATTCCACTCAAATCTTAATCACAATGCGTCCGTCATATTCTGTTTTGATAGAGGATGTTTGATACACTACAGGACTGTCACTCACAAGTGAACAGTTTTATCATTATCCGGATGACTCACATATGAAATCTAAATTCTTTCGAATTAAGAAGCGAGAGCGTTGATTATAAATAAATAGATAAATATATAAATGAATAAATAAATGGATGAATAAATAAATAAATAAAAAATATATATCAAATATATATCAAAATAAGGTATATAGATAGACCCGTCAAAAATTATATTTACGTTGAAAGGATTTACGTGAATTCATCCGAATAAAGCTCATACATGAAAAAACAAGGAAGGCTTTTGAGTACAGCAGTGAAATTTTATGTTTGCAAAAAAGATGATATAGGAGAGGAACAATGAATATGTGTCGAGTAATATCTGAGAGCTATTTGAATCGGATAATCTGACTCTCATATTATATTGCCTCATTTGAAACATTTTGAAAATGATAGAGAAAAATAAAACGTAGTTTGCTTTTAATTTATCTGTTCTATGAGTAAAATTTAATTGAGATCACTTCAAGCGCAAGAAATGGTCATGGAACATCATTGCTGGATTGATTATCAGCTGGCATAGTCAGTATATCAATATAATTATCAGTATACAACTAGATAGCTCATCCCATATTAGCCCATACTAGGCATCATTTCATATGGACTGTTCTATAGCGTTTCATATGAAGTGCTAATGATTCCTATCAAACACTCACTTAGCTAGCGAACAACGTCGAGGCAGAACCTATTCCCTGCCGATCGCCTTTTTGCTGTTGATCCAATTTTCCTCTGTCCACTAAAATATTCTCAGTTCGCCTTAATTCTTCCTATGAATCCTTCTTCGGCTGACGTAGTTCTGGCCATTCATCATTGTGACATGATTTTTGAGAGGGAGGGAGGGGGGGGGGGGAAGGGACGAAGGGATCGGTTTCCAGTTGCTGTCTGGTCATGTTTCTGATGCCTTTCGTCTCAGTGCGATTGCACTCGAGCGATATTTAGAAGTATTTTCCAATACAAGATGCAACAAAGATGCAAAGACAAGATACAAGCTGTAGTCTCATCGATTCCAGTATCGGTGCAGCTGACATCTACACATGGCTGTTGTGACCAGACTTTTCGGAACGCCTAGTGGTCAGCCTTCTGGCGATCCGCTGGGAGATCAGCCGGGAATCGAACCCGAGTCTCTCCGATTAAGAGACGAAGGCTCTACTACTGAGCTACCGACCCCCATCTTCCAACAGACATGATGCTATTCGCATATGGTATTATTCTTCATTACCTTTATAATATGAATTGTTCCTTTGGAAGGTAGGTAATAACTATGGGTGCAAAGCGCATATACTCAAATAGCTGTGGAAAAATGGCATTCCGCTCGAAAAATGGCGTTGCGTTTGGAGAAATTTTGAGCTCAAGAAATCTCGACGAAAACCGTAAACTGACCGGAATTCAACGAAGTGATGAAATTAGGCATGTTAGCGGACAGAAACGCCTTCGGCAATGAACGCTTAGATAGAAGAGTCGGTAAGGACAACTTTATTGCTCTACCAATTGCACTATAGTGTTAATGATGGCTGAGGAAATGTAATCTTTCTATTGATTTCTAATTCGAATGAAAATATCAAAGAGGTGAAACCTGTGCAAGTGTCGCTGAAAAATGAGCCGATAGAAAATCGGTCGATAGATAGATTATTGGCCAAATTCCGACAACAATCTGAATAACATAACAAAATGCCTATACGACCGCAAAGCTCCGTTAGCAATATCTTTATGAAAAAGCTTACAAAGATACAAAGACAGCTGTAGTTTCATCGATTACCGTATCGATACATCTGACAGACACACAGGGCTATTGTGACCAGAGTTCTGGAACGCCTGGAGGTCAACATTCTGGCGATCCGTTGGGAGGTCAGCAGGGAATCGAATCCGGGCCTCTTCGCTTAAGAGGGGAAGTCTCTACCACTGAGCTACCGACTGCCATGGAAAAACTTGAGCTAGTTAAATATGTGAGATCTTAAGAGCAATTATGCGTATGCTTTGTTTGGATTTACCTGTACAATGAGAACGCCAAGAATGAAAGCTTTTCTAAGATGCGGTGTTTGGAACACTTTCATAATCGCTTTCATGAGAGGCGACCGATGTCCACCATCCGATTCTTTTAGCATTTCATCGAGTATATCATCGTTATCAGGTCTATCACCTGCAAGAGCAGCGTTATTTCCGGTTGTCGTCGTTGTATCTCACAGATGAAATATATGTTGTGGGTATTGAATTGTAGGTAAAGTTGTGGGTAAAATGGCATTGAATTCACTTACCACTATAATAATTAAGTGCCTTCATCGCTGCTTCGCGATCGCCTTTATTGATAAGTAGGTATTTTGGTGTTTCCGCCAACGGTATTGTGAAGACTACGGCGAGAATGCCCGGAATTAGGCCAACACCTAAAATGACTTGTTGATAATACTGTATTGAAGTCCAAGGAATTGCAAAATGTAGCGTCTGATATTCCGGATGTTGTGGCAACATCCAGGTGCTACCAAAAAGACGTAGCAAAAGTCCAGAAAATGGCGTAAAACTTGTCAACATAATAACCTAGATCTTTGAACGCGTTGTGAAAGTTTGCGTATTCCGCACACAAAGATGAGGATAGATGTGCTGACTTCTCGCTAAGTTTTCTTTTTTCATGTTCCCTCTCTCTCTGACATATCATATGCGATTTTTAGCGTTGTTGAAAGTGGCGCTCAGTGCAATCCAACTTCTAACCATCTGTTGAGTCCAAACATCCTAGGGTCAAATATGGTCGACGTCAATCAATCATGGCCATTCCAACTATCGAAGTCGATGCCTCTGCGAATTGTCTAGGTGATGTTTGGATGGAGCGTACAAAGATTTTGAAGATTCCTAAATGTCAGTTTTCCTTTCAGTCATCACTTCTTTCGTCGAGAAATAATAAAGTCTTTAGTCGTCTAATCGATGAATTTTCTAGTTTTTTTTTACTGACTGTTGAGGTGATCGATATATCAGTCAAATTTTGAAATATTTCTAGGCATGTTTATTTGACAAAGAAAGTAATATATGGTGTTTTGAGGTGTTGTTAATGAAATAAACCTATAAGGAGAGGTAAATTTTTGTCGAATACGATATCCATGCCAAAACCCATGCCAATCACATTCACGGCTAGGAATAAAGTCTCCGAGAGGAATGACGTTAATCCACGTAGCTCGGTGGGAGTTGTTTCCTGAAATAGATAAACAATCTAAGTATAACGGTGTTCTTGATTTGTTTTCTTTAAGTTTATTTTAATCTACAAAATCATTCATAACGAATGAATGTCAATGCATATAGCAACCACCTGTTTCGGTTCAATGCTTCTATGACCACCGACTTGGTTCCAGCAGTCTTTTTTAAAGCTCACTCTATCTTATTGAAGGTTAGGCTCTAATTCGCTTTACCGATCCGTGGCATCATCCATTCTATAATTCTCTTCACCCTACTCGTCATTTTTCATTCCACCTATCTTTGCTGCTCCTCTAAATTTTCTCATTCCGGCTTCCGGTCCTCCAGTCTTTCACTTTTGTTACTTCTCGTAGCCATTCGTTGGTTTTCCTATCGAGCAAATTCGTTTCCGTCGTGATTGTTTCCATTCTCTTCTCTACCACTGCGAGCAACGTGCGCACTTTCTTTGTGGTTTTCACCCACATCTTTACGCCATAAGGAAGTCCGGGCATGACACTTTTGGGAAGAGTTTCCACTTGTGGCTCAGTGGAACTTTTTTCCCACTATAGAAGTCTTTGTCATCTAAAAATGCTTTCCAGTCTTATTCGATTCTGTGCTGTATAAATGCTTCGATTTCTTCGCGAATTTTTACACATCTGCTCAAATATATAAATTCATTTACGCTTTATTCTCTTCGTCTCTTACAATAATTGTCAACGTCACCTGGCGATTGCTTATTACTTGCATTTCTGAGGTGTTTATTCGTAGGCCCTATAGCTGCGCTCTTTGCTTGCAAAATACGAATGTAGCATTTTCTTTGTTTGGTTGAAGCTATGAGATATTATAGCTATGTCCTTTGTGAATCTCAAATGCGAGAGTCTTTTCCCATCGATATTTACGCCTCTTTCATGTCAATCTACTTAGTCGAAGACAGGTTGCAAACTTAGGTTTTCGACAGCAACGTGGAAATGCAATCTTCCTGTCCTACTCTCCTTTTTGACCTCTATTGGTATTTGCTCCCGATACAAGATTTGCGTAGAATTTCTTAAAAAAATGGAGATTATCAAAGGATTTACTACGACGATTTCTATAGTTTTTGATAGAGTCAAAGGCTTTTTTCATAGTCTACAAACAGCAAATAAAGGAGCAATTTGTACTCGGTAGTTTTTTCGATCAGTGTATTAGGCACTTGGATTTGGTTGACTGTGGACTTACCCGAGCTAACATCTGCCTGTTCGTCATTTTGCTTGCGCTCGATTTGCTGCAATATCCTTTTGCATAGAATCTTGGGGAAGCACTTTGAGATTATCGCTAGGAATGTTATTCGGTGATAGTCTCTAATAGCATTTGGATTGCTGTTCTTGGGAAGCATAATCTTCAGGAATTTGCTGATTTTCAGTCATGCTGTTGAATAGGCTTTTCAACGGCTCTATTAATAGTTCCTTTCCACTTCTCAACATTTCGCGGGCTAATCTGTCGAGATCTGCCGCCTTCTATACGTTGGATAGCTTTCTGTATCTCTTTGTCGATGATTATTCTTATGATTGGATCGTCGATTTTCCATGCAACGAATGTGCCATCGATCCCCCACTGTACAGCATCGTAAGGAACTCCCAAATGGTGTGATCAATTTCTCGACTTTCTATCGTGAATGACCTGTCGCCTTTTCTCAGCTCACATGTTCTTCTTTTCATGTTTTCATCTAATGAACTTCTTGCTCGCTTCAATTTCCCAATAGTCACAGTTTGCTTCATTAGAGTCGGATATCTCTGGCAAAAGGTTTTCGCATATCTTCGCTCTGATGAGCTTATTAAGTCCGCCGAATTCTATATTCATTACTAAAATCTGCATCTCGTTTTGTCTTTCTCCTTCTTTCAAGCGGTTCTTTTATTTCCTCCTTAACCGAACGCTTTCTCAGCCTTGTTGGCAATGCAACTTTTGCTTTTTAATTAATTTTTGCAATAATGCTTGAATAGGTGGGTTCAGTTCCTATTATATCAGATTGTTGCAATTCGTATCCGCATCGGATGCCTTTTCAGTGCTTTTTTTTTCGTCCGCTATCCAGCCCACAATTGTCTGTCCACCAGCTTAAGTTTTGCTCTGCTCAGGGGTCGATGGTAGCTATATGTTGGCAATTGGTTCGATACTTCGGTCTTCTTGTCGAGCATTGCGCCTTATTCATCAGAATGTAGTCTATTTCGTCTTTTTTTGTGTCTCCCTTGAAGCTTCTCGAAGTTCATCTCTTACCCTTAGTTTATTTCTTATTTCAATTGTTTAGAGGTTTACAAGCCTATCAGCAATTGCCCAACTGCATCGAGATCAAGTAACAAACGTATCACAACACTAGAGGCAAGCATTGCTTAATACATCTTCGCGAATTGTGGCTATTGTCCACGTATTGTTTTGTATACAATAGTGGAATAGTGCTAGACACTGTGCTATATTGCCGATAGTTCACTTTATCTCATGCCTTACCTCATGCCTTATCTCATACAAGCTTTATCTCATGCCTTAACTTCTCATAGCGTGTTATAAACAAAGAGCAGAGCTGCCTATTGCTTAGGAGAATAGAATTGCACAATTTGATTTAACCGAAGGAATAGTTGTAGTTAATATCATGTATCGATGAAATTATTGAGTTGCTTAAGTGCTAAAACATTCAAGCAATCATCTCTTTTTGACAGCCATTAGATACCTGAAGGAAGAGAATTAATGTGCCGAAGCTAATTCCAGAGGACACTGACGAAATTATTCGTCCAAAGAAAAGAAGCTCCGGTAGTGGGAATGCAACGGCACCTATCGAAACAACCGTTCCAATCACCGAAAGAATATTTGCCATCAAAAGTGCAACTGAAATTTGCCTATAATTTTCGCATATTTTAAAATTTTCTGAAATTAATTAAGTACTACCTGAATTGGTGAAAGTTGTTCACCTCTTTGAAGTGCACCATGCCAGCATGCACTTTTATAAGCAGTAAACTGACATACATAGGCCAACATAGACAACCATGATAGAACAGCCTTCTTTTAGCGTAAGCAAATATCACTACATAAGAGTGCTTTTTAGGCCAAATCGCTAACAAGAATCATACAAAGATACAAAGACAGTCCTAGTTTCATCGATTCCCGTATCGATGTAGCTGACAACCACACATGGCTGTTTTTGAGCAGATTTCTGGAACGCCTGGCGGTCAACCTTCTGACGATCCGTTGGGAGGTCGGCCGGGAGTCGAAGCCAGGTCTCTTCGCTTAACAAGCGGAAGGTCTACTACGTTATTATAGCAAGAATCATATCTTCTTCAAGATTTTCTTCTCTGATAGCGGTTAAATATTTCAGTGAAATACACCACTTTTAAACGTACCCTTTCGTCCATATTTATCGGTGGAGTAGGGCGTTAAGAAAACACCCAATAAATAACCGAGAAACCAAACGTTCAAAATTCCACTCCATATCCATGTATATAATCTATTAGAGATACCTGCAAAAAAACTTTCGTTTTGGTTTTCTTCCTATATGAAGAAAAAAAATTGTCAATCATCACTCGTTTGTAATTATGCTTTATGGTCCCAATGTTTTATCAGAGATCCCACTCTTCACGCCCATTTTCTTCTCAGAAGTATTTTGTCATTCTTCTTGCTTTTTTTATTGCTTCTATTTGGAATCCTTGACCTTATGATGCAGTTATGGCAGATAACTTGTCGTGCTTACGGCGATACTTAGAGCAATGCGATCTATCAACACTATCTACTGCCTACCGCCTTTAGTTTATTATCAAATGCCGATTTTGTATTCCTACTTGTATGCTGCTTATAATCTCTGGTCTTTGATTTCATCAACCTCTTTGCGATTTTAAACGCATGATTATGTGCAATATTTATAGGTAAGCATATATTACGGCTCCCGTGTATAGTTATTCCATTGGACATGTGATGCTATGCTTTCTACATCGTAAATAAAGATGTTCGCCTTCATTTATGCCTAATTTGAAAAATATTTCTCGACGAGTTCGTCTCCTCGGAGTCTTCTCCATTATCTCAAACTATTCACACGACTAATATTTTGGCAAAGAAATGTGACAGGTATCGGGCCTTCTGTCGCTTTTATTGCATGTTTTTATATAAAAAGCACAAGCCGTATCGTAATGTCATTCTGCCTGCAGTTAATTATGTTCTTTGTAGCAGATTTGAGCTTCATTGCTCTTTATCGCAAATGGTGTGGTTGTTGGCTCAGTGAGGATGAGATCATATAGGTGTATATTGTCATTTTTGTTTTGTTTTCATAATGCTGAAGGGGTTTCATGTTTTCTTCATTCGTTATGATATATTCATAGCTTTTTGATCATTTATGAATAATATATATCGCGTTTACAAATATCCCTTCGTGATCGTGCTGCTTTCCGTAGACGATGTGGGATGCATTTTTGAGCTATATATGGCTTATAGCACTTAACATTCACAAAAATCTCGCCCGTTCTATGCGTTTATTCCTTGTTGCATCCGAATTTGTGCTGTAATTCGGCTTCTCATGTAATTTTTCTTGCTAATTTATGACTATATGTTATAGTTGTCAGTGATAAACGATTATCAACTTGCACTTATTAATGAGATTGCCTAGAAATAATCAAAGGATTTGAATTTAATATTACATAGAAATCAAGCGTTTTAGCTTATAGGTCCTACGCGGTTGAAGAAAATTTCGCCTGATATTCGTAATAAACTCACCAACTAAACTGAACGACGCGTCATTCATGACATCAAGCACCACTCGTTTAGAAACCAACAAAGTAATCAGAAAAATGTATTACCCGAGGTATGCAGAGCTTTAGATTGAGTTTTAGTGAGCTTCTTTAGATTCTCTCCTCAAACGATACGAAGGAGTTCGTTTTCATTTCGATTCGATAATGCAACATTTGTCTTCAGGAAATTCAAGAGCTATTTTTCATTTTCCATTCCACTTCGAAGTATGGAGATTGTTGCCAGAGCAAAAGTTTTCGATAGAGAGAATAATACGGCTATTTGCGAGGATTTACCAGATCGACGAACAAGTTAAAGAAAGTTGAGCAGCTAATGGTAGTTTTGTAAGAGTAGAGTCATGAGCTTTGACAGCGATAATTTGTTCACAGTCTCACCCTCTGTCGATAGCAAAGATAAATTCATAGACCGTTTTTGCTTTTATTATGGTGATTAAGCAAACGATAACAAATGGAGAAGCGCGACACAAATTTCCCCACTCCGTAGATAAGTAGTGATATCAAGTAACGCATTCACATGTTAACAGATCTGGCCACTCATTGAGCACTCAAAGAAGCCAGAAAAGTCTGAGAAGTTCTGTGCTTGCAGTTTTCAGACAGATCTACATGTCCGCAGTCGTTCATAATCTATTCTGAATCTAATGAATCAACTTGGTGATCGGTATGAGGGTCGTCATTATGTACGAAAGACAAAACACGCCAAATCTCTCAATCCTATCTATAGTGCTTACTGGCATAAAACTACTGGGCTAGTAGATAGCAAACATCCAAACGCATGCATAGTCAGTGGCCTACATATGAGTGGACAGAACGTCGCCATAATCCATATTGCAGACACAAATTTGCAAAGGAGTTTGCAAGTGAGCGATATCTTTGAGAGAGCCAAAATTAATAAAGATTGTGATCATCTGAAGACTAATGTAACGGATATGGCTGATTGCAGGAGAAAAATTTATCACTAAACTTACCGCCTTTAACTCCTCTATTGATATAGCTGCTATTCACATAGTTTTGAAACGTTGCAATTGCTGTATTCGGATATGAGTTCGAATATGCTTCCTAAATAATTCATTCGTTGATCATTCCACTCAGCAGCAATCATTCATCAAAGTTTTCTTAAAAACTATAAGTCGTAATGATAAACAATCGTTTAAAGCTATTGCATACCATCAAGCTATCTAAATTTATCTCCTTTTCGTTTTTTTTTTCATATGAGATTTATGGAGGAATAGGTGCTAACGCATGTTCCTTACTGCGCTTAGTAAATATGTTGCCTCCTGGAACAAACGATCATATCCTTTGCGTTCAAGGTATGCACCGACAACAGTTTTAGCCACCACGTCGGCAACGAGACTCTGAATTTATGGCGTAGCATTTTGTTTCAAGATGGTAATTACAACTTGAATAGCTCCATTTTAATGCTAGAACTCAGCCGCAGTTACTACGACATGAAGGTTTGATGGAATGGACGAATCAAGAAAGCGAAAGTGTTGGATGCAGACTGTGTGATCGCACTCCTCACTTACATCTGTTCACTAGCAAATTTTAAAGATTCCGGCAGTTTTCCTAAAAGAGTTTATCGTTTCCGACGGCACTACGCTTCTTGCTTGAGCCATTAGTTTCTGTAGGAAGCGTATTATGACGACATTGTGCCTTCATGTGTATGTATGCAGATCTTCTGTGTTCATCTATCTAGTCGACTCAAGCCATACGGAAACTTAAAAGAGTGCAACTTGATGAGAGAGTGACTTCTTACGCCGAGATTTGTTACTTTTGATTGCCTTATATCCAATCATGCTGATCATTGATCATCCCGAATGCGCGTTAAGATTTATGGATCAGATTTGTTGTGCAATTGCTCCGATATAGTCGAGAAACGAGCTTTCAGTGGTGGAACTATGCCTATCTCATTAGCATATGATGCTTTTATTTGCAATCTTGTGGATAATAATATACCTAGTAATTTAAATAAGCGATAATGCAAATAATGATGAGCATCGTTCTTGGGAAGCATGAACGTCTTCTCTTTTCCTTTCATCCATCTTTTTTTTTCGGGTGCGATTACATGTGGTAGAGTAATATCGTTTTTTTAAACAGTCCCATCTCATTAGCCATCACTTTGCAGTTCACTGTGGGCAGTAGGCAGCAAAAAGTTACTCGCTATTCACCCAAAGGTCGGTTCATTATCACTAAATACTCTTTGAACCATGTAGGTGAGGTACTATGAAGTATCGATGGTATGTTTTCAAGTACTTTGACGTCTATTTTTTCATAGATGACTAGTTCTTAAGGAAAACCAGTTCAAACGATATGCATCGGTTCGCCGAGCTATAGATAACCTTCAGATTTAGGCAAGGAATGTGTACCAAACATTCCGTTGAATATGAACAAGATTATTTGCGTTATTTGCTCTATTTAATTTGCTATAAATAAAGAATTCACGCTATCATGATTTGTAGCGTATTTAAATTGTCTTCTTAATTTTCCTCTTTTTTTTAAAAAAAAATATTTGGCTGGATTTTGGTATAAATTTCGCAGCAAACAAACCTGAAAATTGGTGACAACGCTAAGTGCCGAACATAAAATAATAATTTTAATAGTACTTCCTCGTGGTGCGAACATTTCACTGCCTAAAACGATGTCAATATTCAAAAGAGATATGGAAAAGGGATGTGTGCAAACTCAAAAACACCCAAATTCGTCATGGAGATCAGTGAATTTCTTGAGTAATTGCGGTAGTCTTCATGCAGGTTCGATGGAATCAATAAAAGTGATTCATGTCTTCAGCACTTATGAATCAGTAGAAGAATTTCAGGGAGCGGTGAAGCTAGTCGTTCTTAACATTTGAAAGGTTCTTCAATATATATACATGTATATATATATATATATATATATATATATATATATATATATGTATAAATGAAGAGGCCCGGGTTCAACTCCTGGCTGATTTCTCAATGGATCGCCGGAAGGCTGACCACGATGCGTTTCCAAAATCTGGTCGCAACAGCCATGTGTAGTCATGGTTGTCAGCTGCATCGATAAAGGAGTCGATGACACTAGAGCTCCGATGGATCTTATATATACCGACTTTTGTATATATATATATATATATATATATATATATATATATTCTTAGAGCACAAAGGGCGTAAAGTGCGGATATGCGGAGAAGTGACATACCTTTCTCGAGCGAAATTCGTTGGTTTCCCACCTAAGAATGCGTCGGTTATTTGTATTTCAAATATCGGTGGAATTGAGATATTTGGGTAAAATGAGCAAAGTTGTTGAGCGACGTTTAGATCTAAGCTTGAGGGAATACCAAGCGTTATTCATAGATTCACCAACAAGAGCACTCTGCCAAACAGTATTTTCGGCTGTATTCCTAAAGAAGATCGAATGCCACTTAGCGCTGATTCTTAAAATATATACGTAAGCGATTATGCGGAAATATATTTGCCACAGTGAACGGGGGTAGGACAATCGGGGAAGCGTGATGGAAATTTGAAACAGCACACCTTTTTCCATATCTCTATTCTTACCTTGAATACCGTGGAAAGGCGCATGGTAGGTATCAGTGGACTACAACACATCGCGAACGAAGATTTGCATTCTAGGTCTCGTGTAAAGGATATCGTCGAAGAGATATACAAAAGAAAACAAAGATGGGGTGGTCATGTAGCCAGGATGAATGACAACAGGTGGGCGAAAAGAATTCTTAAATGATACCCTAGAGAGGTCAAGCGAGCATGCGGCGGACCGCCAACAAGATGCGAAGATCCGTTGCGACGTCCATATGGTGTTGTTTGGATGCTGCAAGCTCAGGATCGCGAAAGATGGAAAAATCGCCAGCTGTATCCGATGGCGAGAACGACGAAATCGATGAAATCACAGCTCTTCAAGGTATTCAAGATATCTCTGTCCTAGTCGAATATTTTCACAATTGAGCAGTGAACAACAGATATGCAAGATATTGCTTTCTTTCGATCGCCAGGTGTTCCGAAAATCTGTTCACAATAGCCGTGTGTGGGCATGGTTGTCAGCTGCATCGATAAGGGAATCGATGAAACTACAGCTGTCTTTGTATTTTCTATTGTATTGCATTGCTTTCTTTGCTTAAATAAATTACACCAATGGCGAAAATCTATAAAATATTTCCGACTTCAGCCATAAAAAATATATGCATCCCTTTGAAAGATTTGAATGTTTGCAATCTAAGCTCATCGATCAACGTAAAGACCATGTAAGGAGGTCGTCATCCCATCGTGTAAAAGTTTCGCAAGTGATTTTGTCACCTTGAAGTCTTCAGACTTGCTAGATATATGCATATAGAGAAGGCTTCGAACAAGTAAGACAATGGCCATATATCCGGGAGAGATAGCATATCCGATAACAAAAAGTATCTTAGGCGTTATTCATGCTCTTCCCGATTGCTCCCCCCCCTAACCGCTCCCCCGTCCTATCAAGTTTGGCAACGGTATGAGCAAAACGTGCGAGTTTAGTACATGGGGCTAGCAATTCTAAATATCATATCTTAGAATGGCAGTGAGCATCGCTCGAATTTGGAAAGTTGAAGACGCACCACTCATTATTTTAAAGGCCATTGTTTTATCTCTGTAATTGTTATCGGCTTGAAATTGCACCGCAAAAAAAGGGGCAATAAATTTCTCAGTGATCTTCACAAATTGTTCTCACCACTGTAATTCATATTCCAACTTTTAGACTTATAGTAAATGTTTATATGGTTATTCGATATTTATTTTTGCCATGAACATATTTGCGATATTGCCGTATTTGTTGCGAAGGTTCGATGCTCGTAATAGCTGCGCCCAGCTTCTCTGCAATTGCGCGAGCGATTGCTCTGATTCCTTTTATGCGTTTTGCAAAAATGCACTGTGGTGTCGGACATATCTACGTATTCTATATGAATGCATATGTGAATGATTGTCCCAAAGTCAGATAGGGCTGAACTGGGGAACAATTATCGTTGAAATTGCGAATTTTCGCGTAGTGATGAGTCTGCCACTCATAATATGCACTCTGCGGCGGCCGCTACAATGTTTTACTCTAATCTACTAACTTTCAGTGGAACTAAGGATATCTAAAAATGCCTAGAAATTCTCATGTAAGTTGACTAAGAGGAGAGTGGATCTTTATCAAAAAGATCATTCTCAAAACAAAATCTTTGCTATGCACAACTCCGCTCCTCTGCTTAATCACGGTGAACTGTCGTAGCGAATACCGAACAACAACTTTGTAGTGTTTGCAGAGGTGGCATAGTAGGGTTCTTTTTTTGTACTGATTTCAATTCATGTAGTATAGTCGACGAATTTCCATAAGTGGAGGTTTTCTTAGCCTCATCGAAGCCCACTATCACTGTCATTTAGGGAATATGGTTGCCCTCTTCAATATCTGATTCAGTCTTAGTAAACAAACGCTAATGATTATTTGCTTATGACCACGAAATCTAAAGGAATATAGAGAAAGAGGAATAGCCATACTTGTTGGTGGATATATAAATGTTGTTGAAATTGGTGCTTCGAACAAACGCTTCGGCTTCGAATTGTCAGCGAAAAGTTGGCGCTGTGCTAGCTCAGCGTAACTGGATAGCTTGGCATAATCGCACTGCTTTCAAAGCGAAATTAGCCCAGTTTGACTTGTCGATCTTGAGGAGAATAGATGGCCAGCCGGTATGCTGTTAACATATGTATCATCTCGGTTCAGCCTTTTGTCAGCACTATCACATTCGCGATACTTGAATGTTTTCATTTTTGAATATCGCCAATCTCTTCACGTACTATTGTGCCGTTTCTTTATGGTTAAATAAAGCAATTTGAATGAATGAATGAATATCTTGTGGGCTTATTCGGAAATGTAAAGCCGCTTTTGAAGCTACATGAATAATATTGTGGAGGTTTGTACGCGAAAGAAAAAGCTACCCAATATAGGCGACTTCCGCCGTACATCTAGCGCTTAACAGCAAAAAAAGTAGCATTTCTATCGTTTCGACGCCATAAACCAAATGGATTAGAGGCGCTTTATCAATGTTACGAGCGCAACCGGATCCAGTGCGTGGAATTTGCTGAAAACTGTGGGAGATAGATGTCTAAGAGATGGCAGAAAGGCTAAAACATTTTACAAGCATGCCAACATTAAATTGAGGACACGTTTTAGGGAAAGCGCTTTGAAGAACCGCTGGAATAACTCCCAAGTCATCGTTAAGCGGCCGTAATTTAATATGCTCACAGACTACTTGCTCAAGTGTTTTTATCGAAGAGAACGGCATTGTGCTACTTCTTCTTGTACGCCGCATGTTTTTTTTTTGAAATATTTTTTTAATATTCTAATATTTTAAAAATGTATCTTATATTTTGAGTTTTATTGATATTAGCAGCGGCTTAATTTCCAATGCTGTCGCTATACTCACTAAAAAGGTTTCTTTCAAATAAGATGACTTCTGGTCACTGTTTCTGAAAGGAACTGCAAATGTTGTCTCATGGGTTCGTGGTATAATTTTCTTATGTTCACCTTTTCTTTATGTCTTGCAGTTCTTGGAATTTTTGCGTTCGTTTCATCTTGCCATAAACAACCACTCACCGTCTAAATAAGAAGTTGTCATCTAGTTAGTCTGACCTTCCTGTTCATTAGATTCTCGAAATAGTTGTCGGAGGTACTTGTTTAGATCATTTTATATGAACTGACCATCTAACCCCGTCAGAATTCGGCTTCCTCCTTGTCAGTCTACGATATCGCAACTGATTTCGCGTTTAGGCAACTAGTTCTTTGCTTTGAGTACGAGAGTTCGAACTGAGATTAAATACCTTGGTGACATAAAGACTTCTGGCGTGACCTATCACAAGAAGCGGCTCATGAAATTGCCAGAATCAAATGTGGCATCTTTTATGTGAATGAATTTTTCAAGACAGATACTCTAAGGAGACAGATACTCTAAGAACTCCAGAAGTCCTTAGGCCTGAGTAGATTTTTTTCACCCGTCAGAGTAGTCAAAGGTTCTAGTGTTGCCGCAAATTCGGTGAAGACAGTCCTCAGCGCCCTTGGCTATTCTTCATGGAGTGGCTATTCCTTAGCTATTCCTAATCATCGCTCTGCAAAAAAAAGCTGTGAAGCTTGCAATCATTCTTTCATAGACGTCAACTTTCCTAATGGCCTAAGAAAGTACTAATTCGTTTCTCGTTCAGCTAAATCCTTTTAAAATTGTGGTAGTGGCACCGGATGCTGAAATAAAGTTTATGGCGAATTTGTGATTAAAGTCTTGCAACCACCGAATTTCGCGTTGTTAGCTTTTTTCTGATCAACGGAGACGTGCACACTCGTCTGCGCATAAAAACATGATGTCGTCATAGTTCATCCATGCATGCATCTGTAAAACCATGTAAAAGCCTCAAAGTGGACGGATGTTTCAGAAAGAATCCAAACAGATTGGCGATTTCTTATTATCCCACGCAAAACATTTTGTGAGCGATTCAGCACTAATACTCTATGCTTGTAACAAACAGTGAAGCATAATATGGCTGGGGGGGAGGGGAGGGGGAGGGAAGGGAGGGGGGCATTTCTAACAAATTTTTAGGAGCTCAAAAAGCTTTTAAAGGATTGTGTTGAAGCAACGATTGAACACCTATCATGAGCATAACCGCTCACAGAAGTTGTTTAAGAAAAATGAAAAGCTTCAAAAAATTCTAACAGTCTAAATTAAGTGAATGAGGACAAAATGACATCTAGGAGTTTCGATAGGTGAGTGAATGGAAATGATGCTAGAAATCATGAAAGAATGAGGGGGACTCAAGTCTTTCATGCAAACAGTCCAATTTAAATTCGGCTCGTATCTTGTCGTCCAAGAAAGAAAAAAAAGAGTTTCACAGCTCGTAAGAAGGAGTCATTCCATTCTATCACCCGAATAACTTTTGTGACTCAATATGGGGATACCTTTCCCTAGCCATGCAATGGGTTTCAGTGTGTATAGAGGCGAAGTAAGAAAAACAACTATGTAGTTCAGGTCAAACCCATAAATATTGCAACAAAATATATCTTCGTTTGTTGACGAACAAATATGTTTCATATCTTTACTATTGCATGAAATGATTCAGCAACGAATATTATGGCGCGTTTCTCAAATTCAATACAACATCTGCTCATCGAAACCAAAAATTAGGTGACTATTCAAGTAGGGGTCATTCGCCTCGATTTGCCTAATACTTCACTTCAACTCTTTTGTAGTTAAGAGTAGTTAAAACAACGACCGTTGTTAGTAGTCGTTGAGAGAGGAAATTAATTTGAAAATACAAACATTTGCTTATTTATAACTCTCAATTCGCAACCTTCAAACACGACTACGAAGCAAAATGTAACCTAGGATCATAAAATGGTGATCTGATGACATTAGAGAACGAGTGGTAAACTCGACTGATAAGTCGATTTCGAATAGGAATGTGAATTCCGATTGGCGCCGGTCTCGATAGAATCTTTAATACTACGATAATGAGCTCGGATTATGCAAGCAGATGTGTTTTTGAGAGAGTGTGATATGCCCAATGGAATGGTGTTAACTTCATCGCAGTCTTCGGTTCAGGAGGAGGAGCAGGTGTCCGAGAATCGGCAGAACGAGATTTCATCCTCAAAAAATTCCTACCTGAACTTTAGCGGACCTAGATGAGCTACTGTCGGAATATACAAGCTCAAATGCCGATATTTTTTAAATTAGGCGTAATTTATTAGAATTGGGAAATTCGCTAGAAAATTTAAAACTTGGGATAATATTTATATTGCTAGAAAGTTCTGTTCAAAAGTCTATAACTACTGAATTTAATTTTTAATTAAATGTTGCAGTGATAAGTTCAGTGCCCTACTCCAATTCATGAATCTTTTTTGAATGCATCAAACGTGTGCGTTTGGTGATGACAGATCGGCGCTACCAAAAAACGTTGTAAAATTGATAGAAGGCTGAAACGTTTCTGTATCTCTCCCGCTGAATCGAATTACAATGCTCGTATGAAAATACTATGCATTACATCCATCGACACGATAACTTTTGAGATAATATGCTGAAGGGACTATAAAGTGGTGAATTAAACTGATTGGAAAACGTAGATATTTCTTGATGTTTCTGACTCTTCGTGTTTCTCTTGTATCTCTTCACTTCCTTTGCTGTTAAAATGCTGCTTTATGGTTCTTAATAGCTTTGCAACTGTTCAATGAGATGCTAATTTACAATAACGTTGGTAGTATTTTACGTTTCTTACTCGGTGAATTTTTACATTCTAGGCGAAATTGCTCTGATACACTCGCAAATTTACACTCTGATTTGCCGCCCTGATAACGAATCGTGGGCTAAATAACAGCGGGTAATGAGTAGATCAGCCATTTAAGTACCTAAATTCGATTATCATTCAATCATCTTTTACATCCCCATGAAATTGCAATTTGTGCATATTAAAGCCGCCATGCAATAAACCAAGATGGTTGCCATCGAATTTCCTCTCAATTAGGGACTTCAGAGTTGTTTGAAAAAAGTAAAACACTATACAAGGCGATTATATTGCTGTTTTATGTATGAAGCAATAAAGCATTTATGACGCAAATACTGCAATATTTCTGCCGGAACGGGAAGATTGCGATAGCAGTTTATGAGCACCAGAAAATTTATGAATTAAAAGCACACTTTGTTTTCGTATTTGTCGATCCTCTGATACGAATTTACGCTAACATATCAGTTCTTCTATCGTTAAAGAGATTTCTCGAAAATCTGTCGCTACTCCTTTGCTATCTGATATCTGCAACATTCAACGTCCTCGATGTGATAAGTGCTATCACGCACGATCAACATTGCTCTATAATCCATTCGGCATTTCATCTCGAACTTCGCTATTGGGCTTCTTTTGCGTTGATTCGCTATCGAAATTATTTTCCACTGATGTTAGCTCAGCGTTATTTTTTCCGGCCAAAGCACGTACGATTTCATGAATCTCACGACCTTTTGTTTCCGGTAAATTGAAGAACAAATAGATGAGCGCCAATAGTGAAGGTATAATGAATAGTGGGATGAAACTCCAAACGTCGATCAATCTGTATAGCGGAAGCGTAGTGAAGCTGAAAATATGAAAGGTTAATGTGTGGGTGGTCAAAGCTTTTCCCCAGTAATAACAAATCTTGGGCTAATTAACAGCGGATAATACGTAGATTAGCCATTTAAGTACTTAAATTCGATTATCATCTAATCACCTTTTACATCCCCATGCAATCGCAATTTGCGAATCGATGCCCTATCACAGATTTTTCTAGGCTTTTTCTTTCGTATTTCACCAAAACATCGCAGAAATGGTCACAGTGATGCACTCTATGAGGAAATCTATAAGTATGTATAAGAATGAATTGCTGACGTATTGTTTGGCGAAAATTTAGTGCAATGATTGAGTCTAATGGCCTAGACCGCAAAGATGTATGCCATTTTCTCTACGATGTTTTTTCATTTGCCACAGCCGGTCTTCTTGGACCTTGACAGAGATGATGGAAAAAATAGGAGTAGGAAGGTAGGCGAAGTTTGGTTGGTACCGCGCAATATTTGTAAAATTTTTCGCGCTTCCAGATGCTTCACTCAGGAATCATTGAATGAGTTTTTACAAGGCATGCAAAATTAGCTGGCGGAACAATTGAGAACTATCCCGCCAGCTGAATTCCTATTCAAATGGGAAATATTTGCGCAACGAATATGGTCGAGTAGGCAAGCCGACAAAATGCGATAATACTGCACATTTGGCTCAGCGGATGGCTAAGTTGGTGAGTAACGAAGAAAATTCTGGTCAACAGGCATTCCGTTTCGTTTGCCGTTGGAATTAAGCGGCTAAAATTCAGCAGGCCAAACACTGATTTTTTGTGGAGATGAAATAGAGGCAACGTTAACTACGGACTGAAAGGTGCAGTTGTGATCCTGGCCCTTCAGTGCGCCATATGAATAGGGAAGGGTGATGATAGAGGGGAAGGAGAGGGTGGGGCAAAGATTTCCATACGTAGAGTTTTATTATAATATTCAAGCAAACACTCAATGTTCGAAGTGAAGAGCAATGTTGTCATCAATACCTATATTTAAGTATAAAGGCATTCATTTTTTCCGCAGCATTTCTTAATTCTCCCAAATTTTTATCACTCACCTGAAGAGGAAATTAATAGCCGTATTGACAGTATAAACCATCGCTTGTACAGCTGAGCGAAACTGTTGCGGTACAAGTTCACTCGTTATGAAGAATGCTATTGGTCCAAGTGCACCACTGGAAAAAAAAATCTTTCATTGTTTTGCTATCGTTCAGCATGAATATTGTAAAAAAGGCAATCTCGATCAACTAGCTAAAAGGTACAAGCAACACGAATTCTCGAGAGAAATGAAAAACCAGCTAAGAATTTGTAATTCGGTTTTACTGCCTCCTGTGTTGTGGCGTTTAAAAATTCCCACGAAAACCAAAATCTTTCGTAGATGGAGAGTGCATATTGCAGCATTCGCATGGACTTGAGGGTTGTACACCTTGGGGGCGACGCAGTTGTAAAGGTTCACGTCGCAGAAGTAATATCACAGATATAATTTTTGTGGTGACATACCATGTTGAGAGTGCTCAGACAGTTTTCAGGGCTCATCTCACCAGTAAAGTCCAAGAGAAAGACAATATGCTCAGCTTAGTTTCTATGAGTGGCTTCAACTGTAGAAGACTTTATACGAATGAGAGTGTTTTATAAAACGCGGTTGAGTTTTCTTTTATTTGAATCGATGAATAACAACGCAATCAACGTTAGATGTTGCAAAGTGTAGCGTTAATATTTGTTGTCGAGAGTGCTAAAGCTTTCAACTGTTTTCGATGTTTGCTCTCAAATGAATTGCTGAGGCAAATGCATCGATTCGATTTTCTTGATGGTTATCGACGATATATGAAACATTTTCAGCAGCAACTGAGCGAATTTGTCAAAAATTTGCCAAAAAATGGGAGCCGTTGGAAGGAGAATGACCACCCCACTTCGACGAGAGTACGAGGTTCATATATTAGGAAGAAATCCCCTTCATCTCCTTCTACGTAGAAATCCCCGTTCACCCCTTTATCTTCAACTCATTAGCAATTCATTTGCATAGTGAAGGTGGTCCACCGATAATGTTTTCAAACATGCCAATCGGACTCGTACATTGCCTTTCCGCCTTTAAACGTAGAAGTGTTTAATTCGAAGCATTCAAATATCTCATACTACTTACACCATCATTAATCGCTTTCATTAAAAGAACACATAACAATTTTTAGTGGGAAACTTGCATGAGTCAATTTGAGATCTCTATTCTCTGAAGTTCTCCGACGCATTTGCTCGTCTAATTTTCTCAATATTCCAACAGTTCAACGCATTTAGAGATTCTAATAAGTTTTAGTCGAAGTAATTTAGTTATAAATTATTCGATAATTTTTGCATATTAGAAGACGAAAAAGAATAGCAATTGAGCATTTAGTTTCCGGTAGAAGAAATAAAGTTGGACTGCAAGAAGAAGTTGATGTAATAATATTGATATTTTTTCGCTTCACAATAACTCACAACGAAAACGTTCACATATCAAAGTCAATCGGAGCATTTCTTTCACATATATCTATAGAATCTTTCAAGCGTATTTCCAAGGAAATTTGCGAAATTAAATACTGTCAAATAATAAATCGCCTTACCCAAATGTAATGCCATATCCGACGAGTGAAACGACACATCCATATTTGAATTGTTCATTAACGTAGAAAGCGAGTCGATCGAAGAAGCAATAAGCACACATGAAGAATACATTCAAAAGGCCAAATATTAGCAACATAGGTCGACGTCCAAAACGATCCACAGCAAACATACCTACTATACTCGCAAAGAAGTTGCACGCAATGAATACAAATGAACTCACCTGCAAATACATATAAATTTTCTACTCATTACCGATGAATATCTATAGGTGAGAGTATAATCGAATCTAAGGCAACTCATAAGGTGTATTTCTTTAGAAAATTCAAAAATCCCCCAAGGAAACCCCACTGTGTTTTCATACAAAGTTCTTTTTGTAGCACTTCTATAAGCACAAAAACCAACTACGAGCAGGAATTGATTATACGTATAACGTTACATCTATCAACAAGCAGCACGAATTCTATTTGATAGCAAACCACTCATAATGCATGTCAGTCGATCGATACGTGAATACTTCATGAGGAAAGCTTATTATTCGAAGGATGAAGCCTCGCATTTCTGATGGTAACCGCTCATTTGAAGTACAATAGCATCGCGCAATTCAGGTGGGTAGATGATGAACGCGATTTACTGAAGGAGCTTGAGAAGAAGGGTGAAAAAGCTCGACATTTTGTGTAGAAACACCGCAAAGCTCGGAATATTCCGAGTTACGGGCATTTTCTAAAAGTTCTCGGAGTGCCCCTCAAAGGTCGGAGCTGCCTGAGCTCGTTGCTTTCATTGAATTCTCTAGCTTTCTGAATCTTTTGGAGTGTCTTGAACCTTAGGTCGCATTGATCACCGCGGCGCATCGAGTTTTGAGGGGTGTTTGGAAATTCTTCGGGATCTGCAAGGGCAACACTTTTCTGAAAAATCCCTTCGCTGTAAAGCGAAAAATCTTGAGGCAGTCACCTCGTTTGTTTGATGCCTGTGAGTTGAAATCTTTAAAAACTGTTGCACACGTTCTTCCAACTTCTCCAAAAAACCTGTTTGTGCTTTTTTTGCATTACGTATCCAACCCGAAATGAGACATTCTTAAGAGAACAAGGGGAAAGATTGTATCACAACGAGACGCGATTGGGATGTAAGGAATAGGTGGTACACATTACTAGCAAGATGAGTATCTCTTCGATTGTCAGGTGGTTCCAAAAAGTTCAAGCACTAATAGTTGAGATACTTCAATCTTTCCCTCAGGCTTTCTCTCACTTTGTCCGACCCAGAACTTTCAAAATCCAACAGCTCATTTGTAAGGATTTTTTAATGCGTTTTAAGGGCGTTAGGCTCAAAGTATACGGGAAGAGAAGTTCTCCTGGCAACCGTTTTTGACAGTCGCCGCTATCGGATCGGACAACTGATGAAGTCAGTGGGCCAGTAAGTTCACAGTACCGCTTCGCAATCACTGTGAACAGAACTTCAGAATAACTGATGCTGCCTTAAGCAAGACGTCAAAATTGCTGCACTCATTACAAAAGCCTTCTGGATGCAGAATGATGGTTTGATTCGATGACTTCGATTGCCAATCAAAAAGCATGAAGGCTAGCTATATTTTCTAAAAGCTGACAAGATTCAAGCAGCTCTAAACTTTTCAGTTCCAACTCGAATCTCTCGACGCGCTGATCTTCGGAGCCTTTATAAAATCCTCAAGGCGCCTTAGACCTTACAGAATTTCGGAAAATCTCTGTGGTACTTCAAAGTTCAGAAGGTGCATGGGTTTCGCGTTTGGGGGGGGGGGGCTCTAGAATTTGTTTTTTGGCGATACCGTTAATGTCTCCGCTTTTTCAATATTTAAACTGCGGCTGAATCGTTTCGATATGTAGATTGCCCACTGCTCTTACGTATTGCTGGAAACGTCTATTGCTGGAAAAGATTGAGTGCTCGCAAAGTTATCACCTGAATTATAGTTTCACGAACATCTAACTTTTTCTTGTATTCAATTATCAAATACTTTTTCCACATGCGGATCTTGAATAAATGAATGGAAAAGGATATCAAAATTTCAAAAACGACGAAAGTACAGGATCACAGGGTAATGCGCTTCATCATATATATACGCTCGTTAAAGACCCTTCTTTTATGGCTTTTAAGATGAGGACAATGTGATAGCATTGCTCGTACGTACATGATATACACTCTCATCAATGATGGATCAGAATTTAAATGAACCTGATTCTACAGCACTCCATTAATCACCTTCTGCAGTTCATTTCGCCTGACCGTTCTTATCATTTTTTTTTTTTTTTGGTTGTCCACTCCATACAAGGGCGAAAGGCCTTTTAATTCTACACTAGCCATAAATTAGTTGATAAATAACCTGCGCCATTCGAGGTGAGAAATGTGCCTCCAGAACGATTGTTGAGACGTAATTTATTGGAATGATTGTAAGCATTATCTGCAAAGAATTCACAAATCCACGGCGAAAGATTTAGCTTTTTAGCCATAAAAATACGGCAAAAGTGATGTTTACATCTAAGAAAAAGTTAACCAATGTGCGGCGTCTTTGATAGTATCAGAGCGTCTTTTGATTTTAATGTCACCCTACACACGTGTGGGACTGTTTCACAGAATTCCTCATATGTGCTTTCATTCTGCACTTTTTAAAACCTCATTTCTTCAAAAATATGAGCTGGTTGATCGTTAGTTTTACTTTCCTCTATACTTCAGTGGGACTATCAACAAATAAGTACAAAAATGTCATTGTTTTGTTCGCTTCCAATTTCATAAATTACAGCGGTTGCTGTAACGCTGATGGCTGCAACAAAAGTGAAAGATTACAGCACAAACGTTCATAGGGAGTCGTTGGAATCAGTGATCATCTATAGAGTCTGTCCAGTTCTTGAAAAGGACATTTTCGCCAACACAAAGCGTCAGTACATTTTCTAGCAATTGCTTAACAACCTAAGGGAGTGGGTATATCTTGCTAAGGGCCCATTCGGAATCAATAGTTGGAGAAAGGCCGACAGAATGCATTTTCTTCTCGATAATTTTGAGCTCATGTCCACTAGAAATCGTTTCTGATATGATGCCTTCCATTTTTAGAAGAGGCAGGTTTCCATTATTAGATTTTTTTTTGGCTTCCGATTTGCGATTAATGATTTGGCTAGTAAGCGACGGCTGGAAATGATGAACCTTATAGACGAAAATTACGCGTTTGCTGAGTGCTTCAATCTGATGGATTTAATTGATATTTAAAGAGCTAGGTTTAAATGGGGTAGAAAGAATGTAGACGGTTGCGGACTTGGGGGAGGGAGGGGGAGGGGTGGGGGAGGGGAGGGAGAGGAAGGAAGCGATATGGAGCAGTAATTCGAAATGGAATCCGAAAATCAGCAAAAACATTACAAATTATCTGCTTCCTTCTAGACTTTTACGATCTCTGAATCTCATACTATTCGTTGCTGCATTTTTCTTTCATGTTCAAAAAAGTGCAACCAAAAGGCTGATCGATTTTTGCCAAATTCTTTCACTCTTCTTGTTGCGGAACTGCCATACTTTTTCTACAAGATGCAAAGGTAAGTTATTACCTGCATACTCGAAAAGCCGACGAGGAATGCCTTTCGCAAATGATTAGTTTTGAGAATGATCGGTATCGAGGAGAGGAATGGTGCTTCATAGCCCTCTTTCGCCTCCTTTTCAATACTTTCTATGACCTTCTCGTTTGCATCTGTTGATCCTGGAAATGCAATTGCTTTACTATACGCAAGGTCCACCAAAATATAGGAAATCATCAGCCATACTCAACTTGGCTTTTAGCAAGCCGAACATACCACTTCTTGGCTTACTATATTGTTCGAAGCAGGAAAAAATGCTTAGACGTTCACGCGTTGTGATTTCTTTCGTTCACGCTTTAATGGCAGTAAAGCGCGAAATATTGGATCACTTCAATCAGACCTTGTTGTGCCATCATTTGAATTATTTGCGGGCGAGAATACAGAAAAAGCTAAAATAATACAGGAAAAGTCTGATATGATGCAATTACCAATTGCAATTTATTTACTTTAGTGTGAAGTCAGGCTGAATTTTTTCGTTCCTTCACAGAAATAAAGCCAATAGAATCAAATGAAAGCAACTAACCTCTATAGTATTTAAGCGATTTCGTCGCCGCTTGTCGATCACCTTTTTTTATGAGCAAATATTTTGGTGTCTCTTGTAGACAAAGCGCCACGATGACAGCGATGACACCCGCAATCAAATGCACTCCTACAATTGTCCACTAAAGAAGCAATTTTGGAAAACCCATTTCGATGGTCCCTCGAAAGTAGTGCGAAGAAACGCGAAAGAATTTCTCTTTACGACGTCAGAAAGGCGATGTTACAATGCTATCCACACAGCTTCTCTAGTTAAGCGGAAATACCTGCAAACTACTATGCTATTCTAATTTGCTTCGAACACGCTCCCCACTATAAGCGGGAGATGGAAGTGAGGAATGGGGCAGAATGGAGGAGGGAGGGGGAGGGGGGATTAAAGGAATTAATCGGTTCCGCTTGGCTCTAGCTTCACATGTTTTTTTTGGCAAGTATAAACGAGAAATTGCACAAGACAGCTGGAAAAAATTTTGAAAAACCTGCAGCTCATCTTCTCCTTTCGCTGGAGCTTGAGTTGCGCTTAAAAACTATAAAAGTTGTCAAATTTCCACACTTCACTAGATTTGCTCGGGTCCTCTTAGAAATGTTTCATAGGATATTAGTGCTTATTCAGATAATGACGGCCAAGTAAAACCTCCTTTAGCTTAACCGACAAGGAAGTTTTTTTCGATATCAATGAACTTTTCGAGAATGATAGTCTTCTTCCATTGATCGATCATTTTAATCAATAAGATCCTTCCTCGAAGAGGAGATACTACTATTCGCTCACGGCAAATTTCATCAGAATTTACCTGCTAGCCCGTTTCACGTCTCTTAACCTATCATATCAGTAAAAACATTCTTACTTACAAGGAAATTGGAACTCATTGATAATAGTGACGATATACGCAGATCGCCGTCGAAAAATTGAGAAAAATGACACTTATAAAGCAAAAGAGCAATGTAAGTGATACCAATTAAAAACGGCAGATGTTTGCCGAGTGCACCGTCCATACCCAATCCCATTCCAAGCACGGATACACCTAAGTAGGCTGTCTCGGACAAAAATGACGTCATGCCACGCATCTCGGTTGGAGTGGTCTCCTTCAAATCATCCCATCAATAACTCGTTGTTTCTTGAGAGCATATCTTCAGCTTGGTCTTTGATCATTCTGGTTTCTTCTGTTTTGTTGAAGCATCACTTGTTCAGCAGGTGAAACATCTATATGAGAAGAAATGCGGGCGAATCGTACTGGAATTGAAAACAGATTCTCACTATGTTTTATGCTCAACACTTAGAATGGGAATGCTTAGAATGGAAGTGATACTCGTTATGAAAGCGAATAAGCAATACTATTAAAGTATCACTCATGTGACTCTACCATTACACTCATGTGACCATATTTTTGAACTCGTTTGATGCCTTATAAATATGCGCTACCAGCTAGTGTAAAGAGCTTTTTGATTCTCTAAGGCCCCCTGTATATATCCGAGGATCAACCGCTTACACGTTGAATGAGCGTGTAAGCCTTTGGTCACTCGTGCTGATAAATTCTATGGTCATGGAGGGACCATTTAGATTCTTGCGCACCAAATGCACGTAAGCATGTGTATGCTTGCGTTCGCATTTGTGCCTGTGCGTTTGGATGCTCACTTGGCTGCCTTAATTCTGGATCTCTGGAGAACTGGACATGGGAATGAGTGGGATTGATCAGGGAAAAGACATGGATAGTCCGTGGAATCGAAAGGACTTCATCGAATTAGGACAGGTTCACCAAGCATTATGATTGCCCCTCTCCACCACACAGTGGGAAAGGAAGCCAAATATCGCCTAACAGAACAGTTGTTCGGTGGAACTGCCTGCATCGGCACGACCTGGGGGATTTGAAAAGACTAGCTCAAAGCAGTAAATCAATCAAGTTTCAGTCAAAAAAGCGCAACAAACGCATCTGAGGGGAAAGACTTTAGAGCTGCTTTAAGGGGAGTCAACTCAAGCTGAGATGTGCAACCTGGCTGTCTCTCCTCTCACATCGTAATAACAATTTAAAGACTTCATTTCTTTGCTCAGACGAAGGGCGAGTATAGGCAAAAGAATGCCATTTGGTCGTACGAACTAGATGTGCCAGGCAGCAGAAAAAGAACTCTTGCATCGACGTATCGGATTTATTGCCATGTTTTCGGCGTTTAGATCCGGTATCGAGAAGATTTTGAGGTGATGCAGTTCTTCTCTGGCATCATGGCAGATGGAGGCTAGGTCCGTGTGGGCGACTTATAAGCACTGTATTGTTCCGTATACTACTTATTTAGGATCAGTGGAGCAAAAACAGAGATTTTTTTGAATTCGGGGGCTTATTGATCAAGCATGGACAGCCATCTTGTAGCAATCAATGCGGCTCAAGTGGTAAATGTAAGGTAATACGCATTCTCTACGCTCACGTTTTTAGCAATAATGCCTGATGACGACGTTTGAGATCATGGAAATCGATTGATATTTTTCTTGTTGTAAAGAGATAGCCAGGAAGGTAGATAGATAAGCACATATGACTTAATGTTACATGCCTTATATTTGTCTGTTGTCATAAAAAAAGATGCATTTATCACATACCTGAAGGAACAATATCAACGAACTGTAGCTGATCCCACTCATGATCGATGAACAGAGGCGAGCAACAAGCAGCAACTCGGGTACTCCGCATGAAACTGCGATAATGCCAAAAGAGGTGCCAAAAAGTGAGCCAATATTTGAGCAAAGAAGTGTAACTGAAAATTTTCAACAGAAGTAGTTGATATTCCCCACTAGTAAAGCTGTTTCAGTAATAGATGTTAAGCGTGAAAGTCGGCAGGAAAAAAAAGCTTACAGAAAAACTGTCATTGAATAAAGCTCCAATTAATATAGGCGATTAGTGGACATGGAATTTTTAATATATCCTTGGCTCGAGATATTTTTAGACCACAGCGAAAAAGTAGAAGAAAAAGAATGCCATGCTCGTGTGTATGTGCGTACTCCCTTCCCATTTGTTACACAGTTTCAATCGCCAAGATTCAGCAGCCTAAACGATGGACTTAGACAAGCGCTAAATCGTGATGCAGCTATGACCTCATTTGAATCGGAATTCATGATCATTGCGATATACCTTATGTATACGTTTATGCTGGACTTAAGGGTACTTCGGATCTGCGAGTAAATTTACCTAAAAAGCAATAGACTATTCTCCAGCCATTGCCCAATAGCTTGAAAAAGCAAAAGGTGAGGAAGCGTTTCGCTGTTTTCATGGATCTTCGATTTCAACTCGCTTGTTTGACCACAAGTTGCACATGAACGTTTGTTGGATAAGTAGTACAGTCAAGAACTTCTCAGAGTGAGTCTTCGAAGATATAGAGACAAAAGAAAACCTGGCTTTTTGATTGCTCTCTCTTTGAAATGCGAGAAGATTCTAGCTGGGATATGATCCAAATTTTTACACCTGCCTATTTATTAGCATACCCATCAGACGAATTATCACTAAATATGCAGGTGAATCTCTTCACAAGGCTGCCAAGCGATACAGGTAAACGAATGGCACCTATCGTATTTCTCGGCATGTGGATTGTCAATGCATGCTGTCGATTGTGGTCTGTTGATGTATAGTCCACTTTCAGTGGGATGTCCATTAATCTTGTATGCCTCATAACCAAACATTGTAGTGATTTGTCAACCTAAGCCCTTCATCTACCCTATTAATTTATTTGTTTAGCATATTAATGTATGTTCGTGGTCTTCACTGTGTTCATCAATTTCAACTCATTCGTTAGATTTGTGTTGTTATTGTGAATAAATTTATTGCAACTGCATTATGCTGTTTATTGCAGTTTTCTTAAGGAGAAAGCTCCAATATGTAAAATAGCAGAAAAACATGCTTCCAGAATTCATATATTCAAAGCTACACAATAATGCATGTAATTGTATCTTTCGTCACATAAAATAAATATATGCCGGATGTAAATATTTGCTGATAACAATTCACATAAAAGCTCAACAGGCTTTCCAGCAATATTTACGCTTATTTACATTGCATATATTTATAATGAAAATAGTTACTCTTTGAATAAGTGAATAAAAAAAATTTTTAGATAGTGAATGCAAAGAAAAGTTGCAGTTCCCATTTATTTGATGACGTATATATTCAATAGGTTTCGTTTGTAATCCTCACTAGGTGAAGTTTTTTTGTTATGGAGTTCGGAAAAGCTAGCAATTAATTGCATTAGCGGGCTGCAATGCAAAAAAAAAAGAAATATCGTGAGCCAATCTTGGCGAGTTTATCGATTAATTAATATAAACAAAAAGATACAAAGATACAAAGACAGTTGTAGTTTCATCGATTCCCCCGTATCGATGCAGCTGACAGCCACACATTGCTGTTGTGACCAGATTTGTTTGTTTTTTTTTGTGGAACGTCTAGTGGTCAGTCTTCTGGCGATCCGCTGGGAGGTCAGCCGGGAATCGAATCCAGGTCTCTTCGCTTAAGAGGCTGAAGCTCTACCACTGAGCTACCGACCACCTAATTAATATATAAACGCTATAAACTCGACACAACTAAGGTGATATTATTTCTAAACCAACAGCAGACAACCGCGAGGTTTCATAGATGTGGATCAGTAAATATGCGAATTAACGCCTATGTGGGTGGCATTTCACCTCTTCCTTTTTTTGCGATGAAACCATTTTTTTTGGCGGATTGAATGAAAATACTGATTAACCTTTTCTGCCATATCGCTCAGTGAAAAGTGGTGTTGTGAACGTGCCGATAAGATAGCCAATAGCCCAAATGTTTAAGATCGCACTCCATATCCATGTGTATTGAAATTCGGATAATCCTCAAAAAAGAGCTATGAAATGTTGTGTATTATACAAGCAATCACCATGGCCGCACATACCGATGCAATAACGATGATCGAGAACGTATGTTTTGAAACGTTTCAACAGATTCCTTGTTGACATTTTAAGAGTAACAAAATATATTTTAACGCATCCGTTAGAATCGCTCAAGCAGGTTTCAAACGGAGGAACAAGCAAGCCAAGCACGCTGAGAACTGCTTCGAGCTGTTGTTGGAAGCTTCTCTGAAAGCTTCTCTTCTCTGATAAAATTCAGCTCAGATTTTCTATCCTTCTATCCCACTGAATAAATACCTAGAAGGATAAAATACGAATTTTTGAACCTGAAGGCCTCAAATGTTACGAAAATTTGAACTGAATCGATGATTGCCATGTTTCCGTCGTCCCTATGAGACTGTACCGGTTTTTCTGCGCTTCGGAGGCTCATCGAAGAGGTACTTCATGGCAGTTATCGATCTGTGCACATACGCGAACAGTTGTATGTCTGTTCGCTAAATCTTGCTCTTTAACCAGAAAGTTCGCAGAGAAAGAATTTGGTAAGGTATGGAGGAATTTGATAGGGTGTGGAGGATTTTGATGAGGTGTGACGGAGCTCGATGGGGTGTGGAGGAACATGATGGGGTGTAGAGGAGTTTGAGAGGGTGTGGAGGAATTTGATAGGATGTGGAGGATTTTGATAGGGTGTAGAGGAATTTGGCAGGGTTTGAAGGAATCTGGTGGGGTGTGGAGGAATTTGATAGGGTGTAGAGGAATTTGACAAGATGTAATGTATATTAAAATGATCTCTCTTACTCTTTTCAATAACGACCCGTAATTTTTTGATACTGAAAGGGTGCAACAAAAGTTTCGCGAGCGAATAAGGCAGCCAAATCATTAATAGCACAACATTTGTACAAAGTTTTATCGTTGTTTTTGGACAGATGAGCAAAGTACAATCCAGTGAGCTGCAACGCAAAGAAGCGTGTATCATGCTAATTTCTCTAGCATGCTTTTAAACTTTTTTTTTAAGGGAAAGCTCATGCAGAGCTGCAATTCCCTAGAATTTCCGTACAATGTGATTTTAACTAATTGAAGCTAGATCGGAGCATTTAGCTCCATTCACGTTTCTACTATGTAACAGATAGTAATCAGGAGAAACCTGGAAATTTTATTGATTTCTTAAGCGAAATTTTAGCAGGAGGTCGGGTGAGGACAATTGACGAAAGATCGGCGGTGGAACGAGCAACGTTGCCGCAACTTTTGCTCGTGTTGACAACCAAAGTTTGACAACGTTTTCTATTTTTGTACTTGAATTGCATTTTCTGTTCACTTTTTTTATCATGCAAATAAAGTTGTGGTTTGTGGTGATCTCGTTTTTAGCATTTTATAGGGAGCGAAACCGAAACCGAATTCATAAAATTTTTGGCTTAGTTTTTAATAATTTCCATCAAAATCTCCCATTTTCTTGAGCTCCCGTCTGCTATAACATCCAGTCGATAATCGCATGCGAAATTTTCTAGTAGAAGGCGCAATTTTCTTGTCAGTTTTCTTAGCTCATGCGTTTTTTCTTTTCATTCAGATATTTCTAGCGCTTATGAGATGAAAAGTCTTACACTAAGATAGCACGAAAGATTTTTTGAACATAATAATGCGACAAAATGATATGATATAGGTCGTTAATTATTTGATTACTCCTATTTTAAGGAACGTTTTTCGTATAAATAAACAAATAAACAAATAAATAAATAAATAAATAAATGTATATTTTTTTTACAATGACGGCTGACTTACCATCAACGTCGCCTCGAGATATATAACTCTCATTGATGAAATTTCGAAACGACGCAAAAGCGGTATTGGGATAGGAATTTGGATAGGAGTCCTGCAAACGGAATTCGATAATAATGAAAAAATTTGCTAATGCTGTGAACGCTGAGAAATGCTGAGAGATGCTGGGAAATTGACCATCCGTAAAGGTTGACAGTTCACTACAACAATTCGATTCATTGACACTTAAAAAGAGAATAATTCTACTAAAGATGATTGTGTTCGCATAAAAGGAATTCGCAATGAAGACACTACTGATTTCTAGCACCTCTCACTCTTTCGGTTGATTGAAACATCCTTCTGCCTAAAGCCCTTAGTACGTATAGTTTTTGAAAAGTTTACAACGCATAGCTGAGCACACTTCTTTGCAGAATTACGTTACGCTTCTTTTCATTACAGAAATTCTGCCCACAATTTGCGGCATTCATTGCTGATTGTTCTATCGTGATTATTGTATCATGCCGTAAGTGGCAACAATCTCTGATCTTCTGCATTAAATCGGCAGTGAAAAAAAAATTTTTTTTATTTGAGTCTGATACGTGTCTTCAGGATGATGGCAGCAGAATGTTTCCACACTACAAATCTATATGACGTATTACATTGAAAATAGCAATGCTATCGGTCGATAGCGCTTTTCCAAATGTCACAATCGATTTCGATCAGCCGTCACCTTATCATGTAATGTTCGTCTGATGTGTTGTATTTTTAGCGTTATCATCGTTTAGTTTCTTGTGTGTTTGTATATACACACGATGTAATTTGCTTCTGTGCACTATTCAACCAATCGCACCCCTTGAATAAGCTGAAACCGCGATGTCTGTAATTACTTGTCAGAATTGCATATGCGTTTGCACCTGCAAGATACGCAACGCATAGGCCTATAGTTAATTACTATTTGGGCATCCATGACTAGATAGAAACCAGTAGCGAGGTTATTGAATCGAGAAATAGACGTTGGAACCAACAATCTATTCCTATGCTGGAATAATCCTCTGCTAAAAGAGTACATAACGACACCTTGTTTCACGATGTTGACGGGCCTATTTTGCTGTTCCGCCACTCTAAGAGATTATATCCTACGGAAACCTCTAGATTTCCACGTTCATGTAGCGCATAGAAGCCTTTTCTTTATTAATTAATTATTTTGTTAATCGAGAGAAGCAAAAGTATTGCCTCTTAGAGGGAAGAATATCGGCAATTGTGGAAATTTTTAGCTTTTATGTCACGAAAGAAGTAATACTTAAAGTTACTTTGAAAAAAACGGACGCTGCATTTTGTAAGCAGTGAGCCGTTTCATTGTGCGTGATCTAAGAGAATGTCAGTGCGCAAGCGCGGCGTAAATTACGCAATACGGTGTACTACTGCTTCTACGTATTTTTGCTTACTGTGAGAAATAAAGAAGCTCATCACTCCTATATGTTGAGATAATTTCGAGAGAATTCTTTTCTAAATGCTATCTAAAAATCACATATGCTGTATGAGCCCAAACAAGGAATTCATCCAAAGTTGGTGCTTACCTGAAAATTTGCAAGACAAGTAAGAGCAGCACAAAGCGCAAAAAATTTTGCTCGATTTCCACGTGGCGCAAGCATTGACCAGCAGTCAATTAGGCCTGAAATTTAGCTCTCTTCATCCAACATAAGTAGACGTATATTTTCGATTGACACGTTTTCTCCCTCCCTCATGAAATCAAAATCGAAAATTTAAGCCCGGATTATTAAAGACATAAAATCTGTTATAAACACTTTGTAGAATTTTCCAAAAGCACATCGTCGTGCTATGTCTTATTTATGCATAGTTATATATATATATATATATATATATATATATATATATACGACCCTTCTCTCCACAATATTACTTCCAACTCTGGAATAACTTGAGTTAGAATTGCGAAACCCACACGATATTTGTTGAGCACACCCTCAGCAAACATCAATCGCTTTATTCCAACATTCAAATTGGCCTACCGAAAGAGAATCTATGATAGGCTGTAAAACTGGTTGATGGTATGTCGCACCGATCAGATGTGCAAAAGCGATGTTTTTACAGAGGGTATGCAGAAGGAAAATATAGAGGCGTTGATGGAGAGCCGTCATACATGACAGCGACTGAAATGTCTACCTGGCTAGCGCATTTGAAGTTTCCTTCAGAGTGGTGAGGCTGGTCGAATATTGGCTTAATTTACGCATAAGTAGCTAGCTAGCACACAGAGACAGGAGGGCATAATATTATGATAATTTGGTGAACTATCGCATGAGTTCTATTATTAGTGTTTCTTTGCAACATTCCAACCTGTTGGTCTGATGCGAACAACTTTAAAGGCCGCTCAACTGGTACGATACCGAATCATTTATGTGATTTGATTTTTGAATTGTTGAATTTTTGAATTTTTGAAGTAAATTTGCATTTTGAAATCGCAATAGGGAAAACTGATGACAAATGCTTGTACTGGGGGTCCCAATTCCTGAAGCTTTTGGCCAAAAGCCGGAAGGAGAAAGCTTTAGAAGCATTGAGATCATATAAGGCAATTGCGCTACTGAGCAGGGAAAGAGTATTCACTTCGTTATGGTATTTCCGCCAAACAGAACGAACCATCCGCATAAAGCGAACTACAACGCACGCCAGTCTGGAGATATTTGTGGAATGAGAAAGGGAGCAATGCAGCGAGAAACGTTGAGTGCAAGATGCGACGGCTGAATCGGCCATATCGTATTTGCATGTTGGCAAATACTGTCCATAGGGATGTGTGATCATCCTGAGCCATTTCAAATGCTGTGATTGATTTAATATTCCACTTCAAGCTTGCTTGCTTTTACGGTGGAGAAATTTGCGCCATATAAATTTGCACTTCGGAATGTAGGATGCTCTTGAAAACTTTGAAGGAAGTTGCAAGTTCGCATGATGATTTGATAGGTTCCGGTGATAATGCGGAAAAATATCACTGTCAGTGATGCCACTGTAGTGACCACTGAATTGATGTCTCAAAAACTGTACGGGAAGGTATGCGATTTGCGAAATAATATGTTAAGCATTCACTACCTGTTGAATGTCACCAAATGTAATTCAAATATGCTTATGCTGAAAAATATAAAAGCTGCAGGGATTTCATGGCTTTATTAATCTCGCAGCCAACTGCGCCAAAAATTTTTCTAAAGGCCAGTCATTCGTTAAACCTCAGTTTCCAGCCTCAGTTCAGGCGTGATGTTCAGTGTCTTTAAAAGTTGGCCAAAAATGTTGTTGATGATCATTCACAATGAGCGATCTCTATGCTTCTCAATCATGCATCTTCATTTCTTCATCGTCGTCAATTATTTGCCCACTTTTTTTTGTAACGTTTCTTATGTGGCTTATCTTTCCAATCCTCACTATTCGTGCTGCTTGTTGAGGCTTCAAGACGATTGCAATTTTTCTCTAAATACTTTTTTGATAGGAAACAAGCGAGTTATGTTCAATGCACACGAAAGACTCCAATAGTCGAATATGTAGAGATCGTTCGGTGAAAAAAACCTAAAAATTGGCGAGATTTTGAAGCAGCTCAGGAGCTTAAAACATGAAATACTTGAAAGATGTTAGAGGTCAGTTGGTATTTAAAATGACATTCAAAACAATATCGTTTGAGTAACAATTGTTGAAATTTAAAAGCGCAAGCTTTCAAAAGAAACGAGTCGAATAACACAAAATTTAGCGAACGAGGAAAACGAGAGTGTCGGTCGTTACATTACAGTATGAAATTCATTGAAACGACGGATCAGATGACGATATATGAGGCATCAACGCGTTTGCAAGAGGGACAATTTTATTTACCATGAAGTGATAAGAGAGCAAAAGAAGTCGAATGCCTCTTATCTCTTACGTATGTATATACAGTGGTTACTATTCACATGAAAAAAAGTAGGGCCATACGAACGATACTGGGAAAAGAGTGAGTAATTCGAGGGGGACTTTCAAATATGCTTACAACCGATAGCATACAATTTTTAAACACATATCGCTCAACTTCGTTGATGCCATACGAGTTTAGTTGTGATAAACAGTATGTCGCTCTTGTTTAGTTCGTAGTGGATCTATGTTTGAAAATTATCTCCTCGAAATACACATTATTTGCACATTATATCGCTCTACCCCAAATCAATCTTAGGCACGTATCCGCATTATTTCTCGAGTATTTGATGGGCGACGCTACAAACTCACTTGTCAAATATCAAGGTTTTTCCATAAATGTGTAGAGCTAAAAGTTTCATGATTAAAGACTGCTATCACGAAGAGAATTTCGGTAGAAAAATAAATTACAAATAGACTCTTCAAGTGAGCTGCTTGGAATAAGTCGACTAACTTAACGACAGTTTGTGCGGCATCGGTATACTCACAAATAATGAACATCTAATGAAATGATTGTTTGGAAGATATTCTTTGAAGAAGCTATGAAAAATTTCATGCTCAATTCTGATAATATAACAATACTTCTATAGTTGTTATCATAGTTCTTGTCACATTCGTTGCAAACCATTCGATTAGTACATCGTTACGTTTTGATCGCACGTTAATCTTATACGAACAAGCAATTCTGGGGGAATTTGGAGCTGATAGATAATATCTGCAGGATTGCTCTAAAATCAAGTAAATTTGAAAATACTCAAAGTAGTACCTAAAATTTGAAAATAAAAATCGGATCAATAATGCAAGCTCAGATCGTAGCGAGCGATATCTCGGTGTTACGATAACACGTTTGCTAACTGCTGGAATTTGATGTATATGAAAATGCCGTGGAAAAGGCACCCTCTCTATAAACATAGTTGATGACAAACCTTTCAACTAAAACCGAATCGAACGAATCAACTGTGATGCTCATAATTTTCCGCATTCATGAAGAATCTATGGAGTATCTCATTCCCAATATTATTTTTCAAGCCAACGCAGAGTAGATTCATGCAAACCTCCTCCCAATAGATCACTTTTAGTCGCCTTAAATATTGAACAGCAGCAGCTAAATCGCAGCTCAGCATTTCGTTGGGAATTTCTTGATGTCTAAGAAAAGTAACCACTCTCATTTGATCACACAAATATATATCGTTATGCAAAAAAGAGATCATTGACAGCACCATACAAATTCGGAATCGTTTCTGCACATTTAACCAAAACACCTACTATTTAACAGCCAAAATATTCATTTACTTCCTGCTTCCTCCCCTTTGCGAGGTGAGGTTCTGCCTGTAGCTGTGTGTATTTATTTCTAGGCGAGTACACAGACTGATGTATACTTGCCTGTTTGTCTATTTGTTTGTCTGTCAAATTTCAGCTTGTTTCAGCTTGAATACTTCTGAAGGTAGTGCTGCGAAAATTGATTCAAATATATTTTTCCTTAAACAATTTTCCGCTCCAACTGAGCAGAAATACGTAAGAAAATGAACCGTGCATATGACTTTTGCCGATAGATCGTATCGATGGGAACATGAACAAACTATTGAGCATCTATTTTTTGCTTCTATGAAACTAAATGGACGAACCTTATTGGTGCACATCATGCCAACTCTGCTGATACGCATTCCACGTTTTTGTTGCATTTTTTAAAATCTCTATTTACGTATTTTAGCCCATCAGTTATATCTGCCAGAAATGATGGGTCGCGAAGTGTGCTAGTTCAGTCTCCCTTCGAAACATTAACAGGCAATCAGCTCAACTATTATTCTCGAAAGTGACCATTTCGTCCTTAAAGGAATGCTTCATTTAACATCTTCTAGATCACATTAATGCACTTACAGAATCAAAATAAAAATTTGGGTTTCCCTTTCTCTGTCAGAATCTCCATTGAGGAGGAAGTACGATCCGTGCACCTCCTCCCCCTCCTTCCCTCTATACATGATTCTACATCGTGGCTCAATTTTGAGAGCTGAAAATTGACTGAAAACCAAGGATGGAAAAACAACAGAATTAACTCATCAACGAATAAAGTATTGTTGGCATTTGATGCACCCATAAGGATAATGAAAATACATCTTCATATCGCCACCGCCCAGTCAATAAACGTTGTTGCTTGAATTAACAGTAAGAAGACAGTTTGGCCTACTGCTAGGCTTTTTTTTCAGCCGAGATAGAAGTAGTTTTCAGCAAATGGTGGAAAATCCTGCAATATTATGAGCGACGCACACATCTCCAACATTATCAAAGGTGGTACAGAATGAAGCGCTCAACATTCGCATGAAAGAAACCTACCAGGAGAGGACTTCCGTGTAAGTTTGAGGGTGCCAGTTGCTTAGTTTTGTACAATCAGTGTTTGAATAATCTTTTTTAATAATACAGCAAATAGTACGCCCAACTGCACTTCATGAATGCAAACGCTGCAAGCGTGTTTGTGCTAAGCGAAAACGGTTGCGGAAGCAGGGAACCAACCTCCCAACACATACGAATTCGGATTATTTCGCCGCTCGCCGAAAAGCAAAACAATGTTTCTGATTTCGCTGGCGACGACAGCAGCACTCGATGTTAACCTTGTGATTCGCCATCACCAGGCTCTGTAGATGATTGCCATAATGCGCACTAACAAGCCGATTTGGTGGCGGATTTTCTATTTAACAGCTGACAATGAGAATGATTCGAAAGTAGATATTAAGTG
>JAARMF010000882.1:47278-57660 GCA_022844705.1 Toxascaris leonina | reverse complement strand
CCCCCCCCCGTCCTCTTCGCCCTCCCATTTCAGTGATTTGCAAAATGGACTAGTGCTTGTTAAATTGTGCAAACGGCTCTGGAAAACGACTGGATCGGCCTGATATGATTCATCACATCCTATCGAATTCTAATTTCGTAAAGCATTTCATCAGTTTTTTTCGCAATGAACGTCTGCAAATGTTTTTTTTTGTCTGTTGTTTATTGTTCATTGCCTCTCTTGACACAGCGCATACCTGTAATGCGCTCATTAAATTCATTAACAATAATATGAGTGGGTGGTAGAACATATCGAAGAGGACCTAAGAAGTGAACAAATTAAGATCAAGCGTGATGGCGATGTGCAGAAGTTAGAGCTCGGAGATAAACAATAGAAAGAATTCATCAGATGTGGTTTAAGAAAATTGTTACGCGATGCCTAAATCTCCTATGCGCAGTATTCGTTTTTGGTTATTTATTCACCGAATTTTCGTTTCGCCTTTTGCTATGAGTGCTTTTTTTGGAGAAGGTTCTCAAGGCAGTTACTGTTGCGCCATTCGATTGCTTTGACAGCAGCTGCTTAGAAAGTTCTGTAAGATAGTTTTCCTATTTCGCCGGATTTTAGCATGTGGGCAGAACGACTTGACACAACTGATTTTGCGTAGCTTATAAATTGTAATTTGAAGAGCGTCGTTGATTAGCTGCTGGTAGAAATTTGGATGCTTTTTAGCCGCGGTTCGTGTCATTTCTGACGATATTCTGATTCTCGATATCATATCCATTCAACAAAGAGGATAGTAGTGGCGACTTGCAAATAGGGGGAAGCAGCAAGGGGAGGGGGGTGTAACGTATGACGTTGAAAAGCACAGTATAGCAGCCTGTGGTCAGCCTTTGAAATGATCTCGGAAAGGCATGTTTTCATCGTAGGTCAGTCTCAGACTTCATACACAGTAAAAGAACATCAATTTCTAAATTCTTGGTGATCGCGAATCTTTTCTTGTGGAGTCTAGCACGTTGTTGCAAGTTGCCAAATTTACTGGCAGTTGTTTTGGTTTGGTTGAATTTTGTTAGTATAGAAACCAGATATTCTTTGATCTCCTTCAGGTCGTCTTTTACTGCTGTCTTCACTTTGTCAAATTCCTATGAGTGACATGGGCACAACAGCTGGGTGTCATCCGTATATATTGCTTCTTTGCCTCCAAGGTTGAGCGATTTGAGTTCAGGCATGCAAAAACCGAACAGAAGTGGTCGAAGAACTCCCTCGATCTTGGCGAATTCAAATCTCGGAAACGCCAAAGTTAGATAGGATATCATCTACGAATGTTGTCTACCTCACGTTCATAAAGTTCTTAAGTAGTTCTTAGAGCGAACGGTTGGGGCTGAGCTTGTCTATGGGCCTTTGTAGAACAGGTTTCGGATTGACGCTATCGTAGGCTTCGGCGATGCCCTATTTTAATATGCGAGCAATTTTCTGCCATCTAAAGCCTTATGAATGAAATCACAAACCTCGAAGTGAGCTGTGATCATAGATTGGTTACGATGAAAGGCGTGTCGTGAGGCAGGCGGCTTTCCATTAATGACGGGGTATAGGTGGCTGGTCGTATGTGCATAGCATGAAGAACATCGACAAAAAAAGACAGAAGAATGGTTGGTCTATAACTCGATGGGTTGGCTTTGTCCCCTGAACCTTTGTAAATTGTTATGGTTTCTCCTTGTTTCCAGCTGGATAGGATGAGGCCTATGGCAATAATTCGTTCGAATGGGTTCGCAGCATCGACATGACATTAATTTTCCCCAGCTTTAAGTGTTGAGTGGTGTTGGAATCAAGTCCTGGTGCCGCGTTCGAGTTAAGGCTCGCAATGTGATGATCGGCCAACTGTGGACCGAGCTTTTGAAGTGATGAAATAATTATTCAAATTCTCAGAGAAAACACTTCATCTATTGTTTTGCATATTACGATCAAGTAGTCTGCTTAACCATCTCCACATACCTTCCTTGTATACGAAGCTATACGCCGATATTGGTGCATCCGATTTTGTCTTAGAAAACTTGGAATAAAATTGTGAATGTTGTGAAGGTTATTTCTGATCTGTTCGATTTCTCAAAAGTGGTACTTTAACTTCGACAATTTGTTTCTTTCGCTGATCCACGCTACCATTTTAAGCGAAAGTTTTTAATGTTTCCCTCTTAGGGGCCAATCTATAAGTTTCCAGAAGTTCTCTAGATTCCATTCGCTGCGTTTACACCATCACACCGGATTTTACTGATTACCTATCCTTTAGCGATCACCTGGCTATACATTGTTAAGTCGGTGGCCTTATTGATTGCGTAGAAGTTCTGGATGAGAAAAGGTTCATGTCTCGAGATTATCACAGCTTTATTGTCACTGCATTTATATGTACATCTCATCGTGAAATCACCACAGTGTATTTATAAGTTTCTCTGTTTTCTTCACTGCAATAGGAGTGGCCGAGCTGTAAACTTGCAGTAGTTTTCTAGAGAAGATTTCATTTGCCGCATTCACATAATCAGATTGGATTTTAGTGTTGAATTTTGTGCAGTTAATAAGTGCTAACTGCTGCTTGAAAGTTTCGAAGTCTCCTTCCCCCGGCGATCGGTAAGGCCGCCGACTTCACAATATATAGCCAAGTAATTGCTAACGCGCAAGTTGTGTAAAGTATCACTGGTGATGTTAGCATGCGACAGTGAGATGCTTGGTAGTTATGGGAATTCGGAGAAGAAGGAAAATATTTCAGCTAGCCATTCTGAGCATTACCATTGATATCTCCAATAAAGACCGGTCATATGACAGAGGAGCATTCACCAAATAAAAACCAATCCCACTGGTAATGTGTTTTGGAAATTTTAGCAACAGGGGGATTGTAAAAAACAATGACCACAAATGATCTCATTTTGATGACTAGTTTTTCGTAATTGAAGTCAGTTGCAATAATATCATAAATCAGCCGTCTGAATTTTATGTTTTTGAGTATCCATATGATTAGTCTGCCTCTGCGACTATCCATCCTGTCCGTTTTTCTGTAACTACAAATCATGTCGTAACCCTCTATGTGGAATAGGTGCAGAGGTGTTCTCACATGAAACCAGGATTCGGATATATACTAAAGAGAATTGGATAGAGAACTTCTTGATACGAATTTTTTGTGTTCGATGAACTTTCGAAGACACAGGGATCGCAGGTTCATACAACAAACTAACATCGCGCGACATACTTCCTTTGCACCACTCTAATGATTTTTCGTCCTTCCGATCGAAACGTGATGTTGTTCTGGAGCTCCATCAGCGTTGAATAGAAGTGTCTGCGTGGCTGCATAGATCGTCGTTGTTGAAATCGGTGTCGTTGCCGTTGGTGTGCTTGTAGCTGACATCTCTCTCCTTATTGACGCCTTCCACGGTGAAAGCACTTTCTTTCTAACGATATGAAGGTTGTATCCACGTAGTAAGCATTCAGATTTTCGCTTTTTCTTCTCTCATAGCACTCTTTGTGAGCGGCGTATTCGAGCTCAAGCTTGCGCGGCGTAAGGTCATGGCGGATACGGTTGCCGTGAGGTAGAACTTTCGTGAAAGTGGCCTATCGTCGGAAGGATGTGGACTAGAGTGTTTTTTCTTTGAAGGAGATTTTGATAGAAGGGGATTTGCTAGGATTTCTTATTCCATGTCGAAAGATTTTCTCAATCATACCGGTTGAAGTCAACATAGAGGTGCGGATGTTTAGAGCTATCTTTTCGTCGTCGGCCTCTGTTGCGGATTCATCGACCTAGCAGCAATTCTTAGACGGCACTGATGAAGTCTCCGCAAGGGAAGGCAGCAGATGCCTATTGCCGTTCCTCTTTAACTACCTTTTCGGTTAGCTCAGTCAGCTCTTTGATGATTTCCGCTTGGCTTCCAATCGTTATCGTTGAGCGCTCAATTATGCGCTTCTGAATTCAGATTTGGGCCGCTTTTCGTGCGTTCATCGATTGCAAACTTCCCAGTGTCGCCATCATCGTCGTATGAAGAATCAGAGCGAAATGGCAGTCGACTGCTCATCACGAAAATAGATCCAAAACATAATGTTTCCTTTGCAAATGTTATTATTGGCTAATAGATCAGTCTGATCTGGGGGAGTGCCACTCCTGAAACGGCTGCTAGTTTCAGCAAAAATTGCTGCTTATTCCTCTCGATGCAATAAACTTCTAATCAAAATAATAAAGACATGATTTATTTGTTCTAAAGCCGTTTCAGTTTGTAATGGATCCAATTCTCGAGTAAAAATACGTCCGTACAAGGCAGCAAATTAAAACAGCAAAAGTGCCTCATAGAAATGTTGCTATATTGACTCACAAGAGTTTAGCTTTATTTTTGCATTCTTGAAACTCCCATAGTGCTCAGTGATTTTGGGCGTTGACTGAAGTGTTGAAATTTCCGGGGAAAAACTTTTTTTAAAGGTCAAGCCTACAATGTTGCTGGTATCCGGATTTCCCTGCTTCTTTGTATACCCCCCTCCCCTTCCTTCCCTGCCTGTATGAGGCGAGTGGAGAATGCAGATGATGGATGTCATTAAGAAAAAGAGCATGCGAATTGATGTATAGTACAAAATTTCGTCGAGAGCCCAATATAGGTGCGAATGGAAGTGGACGAATGCACAACGCCTCTTGCATTCTATAAGGCGTACAGATCGCCATGCAGCCGAGTGCAATTGAAGCGAACCTGTTTAACAGATCAAAAACTTCTCGACGAATCAACGGAAACTAGCCATGCGATACAAACAGAACAGATTACAGTGATTCTTTCGCAGTCACAGCAGCACCACTTGCACTATCGCAGATGCAACTCACAGCAGCACCACTTGCAATATCGCAGATGCAACTCGTGAAACAACAGCTCCTTATACGAGGAACCTAAGCGATCCTAGCTAACAAAAATTGCGAGATCAATACTAGGTCTCTTCGACGTATAGGGAAGATTTTTTTCGAGCCATAACAGAGCAGTACGACCTCAGAATTTGCTTTTCTAATATAGAGAGTGCATGAAATGGCACTTTCGAATTGCAGAAAAAAAAGAGTCGAATTGCAGAAAAAAAAAGAGCCTTTTGTTTAACGTATGACTGATACTTATTTCATTACAATTTATTCAAAAGTGCTGTGTGACTTGTATTATCAAATCTACAGTGATAGTGCTCAACCCAAGCTGTCCATTTTTTTATTTCTCGTGGTGTAATAGCTGGATCTTATAAAAAAGCCTTCATTTCTAACGCAGCTTATGATGAATTTCGAAGGAGCTTTCAGTGTTTTGTAGAATTTCCTAGTATCAAGAATTAGATCCCATTCCACGAAGATATAACAGCATGACGTTTTTATTGTCGCATGCATAAGACAGTATTGCTCCAGAAACCCCGTTTGACCTTCATCTCTTCTGAGCAGGGATATGCGGTAACAAGCATCTACTTCGTCGACCTGATGGCGGATGTTTTAAATGCTGAGTATTGTGTTCTGTTGCATAGTTTGTGACGTTCAACACACTTTTGAACTGTATTGGTGCACTGATTAATGCCCTTTGGCTACAACACGAAAAATTCTCAAGGTGCACCTTTCTCAAGTGCGATCAAATATGAATGGGGGGCCTAAGATGTGAGTTATTAGCACTTTTGCGAAGAACATTGCCTAGTGTGAAGGTTCTTTTCATTCATGCCGAAAGAGCCGAAGAATGAGGAACGAATTTTGCTCTATATTACAAGAGCAAGATCAAACGGATTGATATTTTCCGACTCTCGACAGTTGAAGAAATATTGGAGAGGTAATAGCGAAGAAAAGTTTTAATTATTAAGACGGCTGTAGTGTCTACAGCCGTCTTTTACTTTAATTACTGTGGCATTTTTTCTTCTCGTCCGGCTTCTGGTAACAAGGGAGGAAGGGAGGGGGAGAAGGTGAGGGGCGGGCTTTGTTTAGCATGCCAGCGCCACAAGAAGTATGAGGAGATGCGATGCGATGTGTCCAGGTTTCACTTTCTAGTGCTACGCATTCAGCTCGCAGTATTAGCTTTGCTGTTTTGTCACTATTTCTTATTTTTCTACCAAAAAGTGAGCACCACGAATACTGCACGCCTTCCGCACTTCTGTTTCCCATGAGTGCAATTTACATATTGAAAGACAATGAAGCGTTATCATAGTCACATCACGCTTCACCTTTGCGGCGAATCAGCTTTATTGATAACCAGTCCTTGAAAGTCCGTCCGTAGCTACTAATGCAGTTTTAAGTGCAAACGATGCAACGCAGCAACAACAATCTTGTGAAAACGTTTTCCAACTCTCCAGTTTCTGCGAGGATCTCGCGCAGTTCAATTTTAGGACCACTTTATTTTGTGGCATTGATCACGAATAATTTCTACATGTTTAAGCAAACAAGCGCTCCAAACTTGCCAACGAGCGAGTCAGCACCCCAAATACAGCATGCTATGGACCTAATATGGCAGAAGAAAAAGGATGGGATGGTGCTTCCGAAAATGAAGCACAAAATTGCACGAAATCGGTCATCACCCATCATCGATGAAGTTTGGCTGTGGCCTGATGTCCCTATCGACTCTCATAGGCACAGCTCCACTCTGTCATCGTTTCTACAAGTTTAGGAGGATGGTCAGTTGCCTATCTCACGATGCTAACGAGCCGGCTGATATGAAATGAGAGCGCAATCGTCTGCAAGTAGATGCCAATTTTGGGGACATGTTTTTTGGCAACACTGTGCGGATCTTAAGCGCCAAACTGGTAGTGAATGTGGCTATTACTTTTCTGTTAAAGGTACCAGAGAAGCCGCAGGCAGAGAGAGATTCGTGGAAATATGCTGTTTCCACGTTGCAGCCGGATTCAACAGGTAACGACTTCGCGGCATCCTAAACGTGACCCTTCTGAACTCGTTGATGATGTCCTTAATGTGAAGGAGATAGTGTATTCCTACTGTATGCAGGCAGTCGTGTTGTTTCGTTGGTACCGATGTAGCAGTTGCTTTACGGTCGACTTAAGAGAGGAGATTACTTGCATACATTCATATATATTTGAGTACGAAATACGCCGCTGTATGAAATAACGTCGAATCGCACGAATCTAGGGGAATTATGGGCGTTAAGGCTAAGACTTGCGGACTTAGGGATATCCCGAGCTTATCTGCTAATTTCGTATATTTTACCACTGGCTTGGAATATTTCTCCATTGAAACTTGAGAGAGTTGCAAAAACAATTCCCATATCGTGATAGGTGCACATAAGAGATCCTGAACAAAGTTTACTTACCGTGACTGATGTATTCCTGATATGTACCATTTGCAAGAACGAAATATAAGATGAAAATTACGTGTGAGTTGTTCACAGACAACAAACTAGCTGGAATGGAAGAGCACGAAGAAAGCAGATCATAGAGCCATAGGCAGAGTCGAAAGTCGCTCTCTCTCATTGGTAGCTTATTATGATTTCTAGTAAAGAGCTTAAGTATGACGATTTTCGATAATGACATTTTAGTTGACATCTCAAATGACCTTTAGCAATCGAGACAAATCAATCTAGTCAACAAATGTAGCACATTAAAAACAACATCATAATATCATCATTCTATAGCTGTCGTCGAACGCACACTGAATGACATTCCCTAAGCGAAAACACCTTCTCAACACATCCGCGTTTTTAATAACGGAATTAATGAGGCATTAATTTTCTCAGAGTCATATAATTTATGCAATTTCTCCACATGCGAGCACAATTCGTTCATAGAACATACCACTAATAGAATTGCTACGGCTTCTGATTGATGAGATATTTCTCGGTGATTGAGAGGAGCGAAGAGAAGAACGTCGCCTGGTCGGAAAACATCGAAAAATGCGGCAGTTTTGGGACGAATAAATATTCTCTTCATCTCAAATGAATGGAGGTGAGAAAGATTTCTCATCCAATTATGCCGTATTTTTGGTTGATGTGAGCCATAGCTTAATATTGTCACGACATTTGAGAGAATGCAAGTGATTTTTTTCTATTGTCTTCACTCACGAAGAGGTCCTGCAAATAAACATGGCCGCACCACTCGTCCTTCTCCTTTATGCGACTCGGATTTGTGCTCACTTTCAATTTTCCGCTCCTCGAATCCTATTCGAAAAGCGGTGTGTTCCGAGCAATAATACTTAAAGTTTCGAAGCTAAAGATGAGAAATCGCAACCGATCGTGCGGCTCATGTGGAAAGAAGGACGGATCAAGTGATATAGTGGAGTTTATGAACTGATAATATAGCGGTATTCCAAATGATAGCTGCAGTAAGCTTGTGTCATCTACATGGACAATAGCGTCATTGATCGCATATGCCCACAGAAATCGCTTCAGGAATGATCAAAAGCACTGAACGGAGGGATGAGGAGGGGGAACGAGGAAACCGAAATGAGGAGGGAAGCAAGCAACTAAACTTTGTCTGTTTATAAGAGCAAAAGACCATGATCTGATTCAACTGCAGAAATGCAACCCAAATAATTGCGTTCTGAACTGTGTTCAACGTCGGCAAATCATCGCTTAATAACAGTCGGTTGGTACTTGAATGCATCGAGCACTATTCCGGTTGAAACGTTAGACATGAGTGCTAACAAATTTTGGGTCAGAAATATTTTAAGCATAACATAGCGACTAATGATACAATGTGCTAATTAATTACTAAGCGATTACAATGAAACATGTAGGGAATATTACACAGAAATTCGAATTATCTCAATGACGTTTTCAACGAGCGTCGAGTGGAGCAGTTTCTTGCGGTCGATGATGTTCACCTGGGATTTCAGATGGGGAACACGAAAGGCGATGCTTTCAGGCAACCGCCATTGGAAAGTATTTACAACTCTGAATCATGGTGAACGTTGCGAATATGGCGTAAGTAGTGTAGTATATTCTTGAATAATACGGAATTGTATTTCCACGATATGGTTCCATGGCAGTGTCGGTGACGTGAATAATNAAGTAGTGTAGTATATCCTTGAATGATACGGAATTGTATTTCCACGATATGGTTCCATGGCAGTGTCGGTGACGTGAATAATTTTACGCTGTTGGGAGACGATAGAAAACAAAAAATTTGCAGAAATGAAATCAGATGACAACAGTTTTGCGTCAACAACCGCATACTTAGAAAAGAATGTTTTAACAGCGATGCATTTCATCGCCAGCTTCAAATAAATGTTAGTGGGGCGTCAAAAGAAGGAAGAAGTTACGATCACTTATGGTACTGGACAGACAGCTAAAAATGCTGGAACCCTGCTCATATAAGTCCTATGAGTTTACCTGCAGTTTAGCTTGCAACCATCCAGCCTTCAGCTGTGAGCTTTCAATTTTCGAGCTGATGTTCTGAGGTAATTCGGTAGGCGAAAATAACTGCCCTAGCGAACGAGTGAAGTGTGTAAGGTACGGCCAGAAATCGGCTGAATTTAGCTCCACCAAAACCGGAGAAGGTGATTCAGTGGTTGAAAAGTAACTGCTGTTGTTGAGGTTATCTATGAGTTAATCATATATTGGTTCAAAGTTCATGAATTTCATACTCGTTGACGATCCATCGTTTCATCGCTGGATGGGCTTTGATATTCCGGAATTGGCCTATGTGATTGTCATATTATCAGCCCATCAGTCAACTTTTCCCATGCATCAGAAATAAGTGGGGCATATGGCATGTGTTTTTCCCTATCCTTTTCAGATCCCATTTCGCTGAGTATCTCTCTCATTCAAGCAAAAATAGAAGCTACACAAATGTTGGACTCTGAGAACAGTTTCTCAGAATACATCGAAATCCAAATAATTTTTCGCTGCAAAATCAGCTTTTAAATCATCTTCGCATATTTCAGAAAAATGCACACCCTAAAATATGTCCACATCTTTTACGCATATTGATGGGGAATAGAGCAACAATAAGCCACCGGACACACTCTGATGATGAGTCCACGCCGGGTAAAATGAGGGAATTATGCATTTAGCAGTGTTCTCGGAATACGCGAGCGCCAGCATTTTCTTAAGTAACTCGTGCACAGTAGATCACTGACAGCACTCATACTGGATGGATGTTATTGTGGAACACATATTGTCTAGGTGGAGCCGAGTAGAATGGAAAATACTCAATGAGACAAAGCTTGCCCAAGCAAGCGAAGGAATGTTGAGGAATAAGAAGCGCGAAATCTAAAAAAGTCCGAAATCATTGGACGAATCTTTTCGCAATCCCAAGGTTTTCTTAATGCACTGTTCAGGCGTTCAAGCGTTTTTTGAGCGATAAGGATGCAGAACGGAAGAAAATAGATTCGCAAAGGCAAAGAACTGAAAAATGGTAATTAATGCGAGTTCTATTTATGCAAGAATTTTGCGATAAACCATCTAAGGAGAGCCTTTCATCATCAGCATTTTTTA
>JAARMF010000882.1:11448-45584 GCA_022844705.1 Toxascaris leonina | reverse complement strand
TTGCGATTAATGCTAAGAACTCTATTATCATGCTCCAATAAACGTTTATAGCAATTGAATGATGCTGTATGCGACAAGTATTTTTCAGGGCGTTGACAAAGTATGCAGAATTCAGCGAACCGCAGAGAAAAGCAATTAATGATAGCAGCATTTTTGAATACGAGAAAATATTTGTCGTATTGCGAGCTTTTTTTCATGATATGAGCGAATGTTTGCGAATTACAAATGTTGCTTAATTTGTTTTTTCCATCAATGACGCTAGAATCCCTGTCAGTATACGGGGATTTTAGCTAGAATGCTAAACAGGAAGAACAGCAACACCTATATTTCTGTCATAGCGTCGATAAAACTTTGATAAAACTAGATAAATATTATGAATACGACCGCATTTTCAACATCTCAGTGAAGGCATGCTTCACATTCTCTTACGAGCATCAAAGTTTTTGCATTTGTTGTAGACGCAGATATAGCTTAGTCTATAATGCACCTAACGGCAACTATTCAAGCTGTAAATTTCCGTAAGCTCTGTTTGTTAATTGTTTACTTCAGAGGAAGCCATGTGTTTCTTCAGTGACGAATACGCATGTGAAGTTTCTTCAGTTATGTAACCACAGAAGAACTCTGCACACAGATGCTCCTAATTGGTGGACATTGTGAGATAGAACTGAGACGTGGATTTAATGCGATTTGAAAGGTTGATGAAGTTTTCTTCAGCTGGGCTCGCCAAATAAGCATCGTACCGAGTGACTGAGGAAATTTATGACAAGAAAAACAGGAAGTGATCGATACTAAAGACGTCCGCGGTAGCTCAACTGTAGAGCAATCGCCTGGCAAGCGAGGGATCACGAGTTCATCCCCATCGTGTTCATCTCTGGACAAAGGTTTTTATTGGTCATTCAAAAAGTAAAATAATTACGAATTGTGTGGAAAAATGCAGAAATATAGAAGTGCACTCGAGCATATGCTATCTTCAGAAAACATCCTCGCAAAAGAAACTTCATTAATGTAGAGATAATCTGTGGTAATGAAGCTTTTTCTTTAATACAAAAGAGCAGATAGGAAATTATAAGAGCGCAGCTGTTAGATCGTTGCATCATATTAATTATACTCCACTTTGAGCTATAATTTTGCTGGATTTTGGCTATTATCGCCTAATCCGCGCAACGATCATTGTTCAGCTGTGGAAGATTTAAACCGGAAATGTAAAGAACCTAATAATAGCTCTTCGTATCTCTGGTTATTCGTATCCATGGTCAGAAATCATCGACCATAATTTGAGCGATTTTGAAGGTGATACTCAGTTGATACTTCAGAGATTTTTTTTTGAGTTTATATTTCATCGCGGAAGATCGAAGTACGCATCGATTGCTTAGCTGTTCCTCTAAGCAGCTAATGTGCCTAATATTATAATAATGCACTCGCCCATCATACAGTATTTAAAGTATTGTAGGAGAACCATGGTATTAACGAAAGCTGTGAAGGAAATGAGGAGATAGGGTGATTGAGATTAGAAGCGACATCAAGCTTCTAATGATGCACCGAATGCAGCATCACTGTTGATTTGAACACTAAAATGTAATGAAGCCGCTCTTTAAATCACGCCTGGCGAATAACTCTTTTTGGAAGGTCTTAATATCGAGTGCGTCTATGACCACAAGAAACAATTGCCTATGAAAACGATTTAGAAATGCGATAAATTCGTTCCGAATATTTAAATAAACCGACGGCGGAATCCAACATTGCGTCAGATCTTTTCTGCAAAGAAGTTATTTCAAGGAGATATTCCAGTGCAGTCAAATTAATTGATGAAGTTTATGACTGTAACTGTGTTTGAAGTAGCTTTATGCATTGAAATTATAGTAAATTCAAGTACGCTACGAGGAGTGTTCATATCTCCACGTTAATAGAGACGCTATAACCATGTGAGGCAATGCGTTAAGTGAACACTAAAAGTGCGTTTTATCACCCATCTATCACCCATTTATCACCCATAAGCAAGTGCTTAGATTTATGTATAGTGAAAATCATTTGTTTTGGAGTAAGGAAACTCATTCAGCACACTCCTTACAATTTGGTGAATTTCGCATTTTTGAAAGGAGAGAGCAGAAATTATTGCACATGAGTAGAAACAATGTAAAGCATTATAGGTCAACCAATAGCGTAAGGAGAGTCGAGTTGCTCATAATGGCAATATTTCTGAAACAATTAAAAAAACGGACAAAAATCTTTGCATCTTTTTTGTACAGTGCACAAGAGCTACCTGCAATTGCTATGCAATTCAAATCGGCGCTTTGCAGACGATATTTCCTTCACGACGAGAAGAAAAATGAATGCAAACGAGGACGTTTAGACAGGACCAGCCCAGAGAATACGAAAGTTTGGATGATTCTGACTGCTATCTAGAAGAAACATTAGATGCATCAAATTTTTTGATAAACCTTGGAGAGCGAAGTTTTTTAGGAAGATAGCTCAGACTCATTTGTATCCGAACATTTGTTTACCAAGCAGGAATTACAAATAGAGGGAAAAAAACAAGGCACTTTCTCGACAACAAAATTTTTTCCCTGTTATCAAAGTCAATGCTAAAGCGATGTCAGAAAATGTATATTATTCTTTTCAACTACAAGTCAAGCTAAAATTTAGCAAATTATAGCAGAAATATTTAAGCTTGTAAATACCTAAGAAGTCTTGAAAGTACAATTTGCCCAATTCTACTGAATTGCTTTTCAATAGCTTCAGGACAAAGTTTTCCTGAAGCACTACTAAACTCTCCAGTAGACAACTGCAGAAGACCACATTTATGATGATAATGTTTGGTCGATGGATCTATTCTGCTCCAAACGTAGTGCTGGGCTTCTCACTGAAAAGTCGACCTATGCCACAGAAAATTGAAGAATTTATTCTATCGGAAAAGAAGAAATTCCATTCGCAACAAGGAATGCATTAAGGCGATTATATGAGTTTCATACCGTTTTTGTTCAATTGTTTTTAAATGATATGCTCATATGCTCATGTCACTATCAATTACATGCTGTCATGCACCATAATGCTGCATTCGCTAACTTCTGTCAAGTTACTTGCTTCCCTATATAATTTTACGCTATTCCATAAAAATATTTGCGAATTTTACTCGAAGAATTCACAGCTGCAATTGATGCTTTTTGTTGTAGAGGTCAGAGACGTATAAGTCATCAGCATAACATTGTCACAAATGACCAGCTTGATGGCTAATTCGGAATAGTGGATAGGGAAGGCAATTAGTGATGATTCGCAATAAACTCCCTCTCCCCCATCCCCCTAGCTCCATTATCCTACTCCTGATCTCATAAAGAAGAATTTTTTTGAGTACTCAATGGATTCCTATCGAATTTTAGCATCGCTTTATGCCTTTTACTGCGACAAAGGTTGAAGTCAATTCTGTTGCACTTGTTTTAGGTTACTCTACTTTATTCAAGAAAGCATTTACGACGAATAAATTCCTCTTCATATCGCTTTCATTTTCGCTTTGATGAAGTAGTAAGGTAGCTTGAAGGTCAGAGACTGGACTTATGCCCTGCCCGTCCGATGGTGCGCAGTCGATTCACTGTCGTTGCGCTTAAGAGGGCGATCCGAGCTTTCTCCGCTACCCTCGTTCTGATGAAATAGCTCAGTTCGAACAAGTCCAAGAGTCTCTTCCGAGCTCTCCTGCACCTGACCATGCAGTAACAAATACAAAACGATTTGATGCCCACATTCGAAGTCTTTTTCTAGTCAAAACATATTTATCTTCTACATTGTTACAAAAAAAATTGAAGATTTTTTTATTAGAACGCGAACTGGATTATAGGAAACTCTGAGCAAGCTTCTACCCACTCCTCAGCCGAAATGATTGGACGTGAAACGGCTGTCCAGGAAAAATTGTAGATGTGTTAGTGAGTAAAGAGTCGAATAACTTTTATACAGATTATGCCTAGTTTCTTCGAAGCTAACGGAGAAATAAACTATTCAAGCCAGAAACCACTCCCACCGGCATGCAGTAGCAGGCGATTTCTATCACGCCTGGAGCATAACCACATTCCGGAGCAAATGTCGTATGCGAAAAGCACATCGAGTGCAAATTGAAGAGTTTGAAGAAGCCAACCACCTGCGTCCAACATATGTAAAAGCGGCTATGGACATTCACCCACCTCCTCCCAAGTTGAGGGGAGGAGGGAGCTTGAGTTGATGTTACAAAAATTTGGTAGTGCAATAGACTCATCTGCAGCAAAAGATGGATCCGGCGCACCATTGCTCCAGGGTATAAGCCAAGAAATCTGGTCAAATCGGGTGTCGACGCGCTTACACACTCAAACATGTGCATCTAGAGAATGCATGAATATTTCTGAATACTATACCACATTGAAGGTATATAGCATGCCTCATTCCGTGAAGCAAGCGTTCTGCAAGAAAATCGAAATCAACCATGACTCGTTCTTTTATTCATCTCTATCTGATCATCCTCCTCATCGAACAGTCCAAAGATGTTCGCTGAACACGGAGAAGAAAGGAAAGCATCGGCACTGCAATTTCTTCGCCATTTCTGTTTTTCTTAGATGGTAAAGAGTTCAATGTCTTTATGTTGAGGCAAAGGGATTATTTGTCGCATTGGAATGGCAGCATTTTTCAGCGATCTATTTGAACGTTGAAAAGCAGTCATTAGCATTATTGAATACATTCAAATGGCGTACAAATAAAGGTGCTACATACTGCTTTCGAATTGTTTTGACTGCGGAACGGAGCACTCACTATATAAGGGTTGCTCGAGGTCTTATTCCACGTCAACACAGCATTGATTAATAGATGACATTGTAGAGATGGTCGATCTTATTCCAACTCAGTCAATGACTTCACGGACTGCATTCGTTCATTTATTTCAACTCTAAATTCTATAGCCAATATTTGTACGCCGTATACGTGACATAAAAAATTCTATGATGATTTTTTGTGCCATCTCACAGCTCCACTAGATCACATGCATTTCCTAGAGAGAGAAATTAAATAGAGCGCTATGAGAGGCAAGAAAATAAACCAATTCGACGTAGATGGTCGCAATTTGAGCGTCACGAGAAAAAAGAAGCAATAATAGAAATTCATTCATTGGACAAGATTTGGAATTGGCGATGGTGGTGTATCCTCGTTGACATTCGCATAGAGGCCTTCCTTAAGCTCATCATTAGGCGATTCAAGCATTTCGGCGATCATACGTTTCTGTTTAAGGAAATCGAATACGGCACGTTCATGAAGAAGGAAAACCGATGCGTCACTCTCACCTGAGCGTAACGCTTTAAATACTCTTGCGCTCACAAAAAATAAATGTACACGACCACATAACTCGGGCGCATTTGACACTAACACACGATCGAATCGTACGATACCTATAAACATCCAAAGAAATTAGCTGCATTGCAGAGGGTGAATTCAAATAAATTAAAGCTATCGTTCATTGATTCAATGAATGAAGGTGCCGAAATTGTTTTTGACCTTGCAATACTTTTACAGTCCACCAAAGATCTGGACTAAATTTAAAGGGAGTTTCAAATGGAAAGACTGACTAGGCGGAATCGAGCCTCAAGAGGTGGAGGAAGATGAAAACTACCTCGGTAAATTTATGGATGGATGGACTTACGAAGAGTCTGAGGAAAAATTGGAATTTGGAATTTAAAGGAAAGCCTATGCTAAGAGAAACGGAATATGAGCTTAGTAGGGTCAAGGGCTGCTAAATTTCAAATTTATGTAGCGGTGCTATTTTTTATACATCTTCAGTAAGCGCCCGCTTTAAATGCAACGATCCCTTCCGAACTGCATCGGACCACTGGCAGTGAATTTTTCGCCGCCAATTTCAAGAAAGCTACAGTCTCGAAAGAGCATCTTCCGGGAATAGAATATGCGACTATCCTCTCTTACTGCAATCATTCTCAATCGCAGAGCAAAAACGCCACACGCAGGTGTTATCCATGAATATTGTCAGTCATTCCACATACCCTTTAGCGATGTACCACATTAAGAAAATCATAATATTTAGTGGAGTGAATTGGTGACTTGCACGCAGTAAAACACCTTTCTACCCTCTGAACTCATCGCATCAACTTGCCGAATCTGTTCAATCTTTTAAAATCTCAACACTGACCGAATCAAAGACTTATCAATTAAGCGAAAATTTGCTTATCAATTAAGCGAAAAAATCTGAGGTTGCTGACAAGCTTAACAGAAGTCCCTCTGTATTCGGACCGCTTGAGGCCAGTGCTCCCATGAAAGGTTTCATAAATTTCAATGCTCAAACACAACTCGCACAATGCAAATGAGCTTGTTTTCAGCAGGTTATTGAGATACCCACTTTAGCTTCATTTTTCACTTCTTCATGGCTGATTGAGAATGTTGAAACGACTTGAAGATTCGTTGAAACCCGCAGTGCTACTATAACGAAAAAATTTCGTTCTCTTAGTGACAAGGAAATGTTCTTGTTTAGTACCTCGATGATCACTTGCCGATCACAAGTTCCTAGCGCGATATTTGAGGGTTCTCAACGAGAAAACTGCAAACTAATAACCTTTATCAACGAAACGTTGCTTGAGAAGATCACATACAGGTATTTCGTCACTTCTCGATCGTGCCATAAGAATTTTGTCGCATTTGGAAAGAAGAAAAACAATTGTCGCATTTCTGAATTACAATTAAATATATATTATATTAATAAGTGAACGCTGCCAAAATTATCTGGAAAAGGCATTTTTGCGCTAGCTTATTCCATAATATTTTCTGCTCATTTGTTTATGGGATGATCAAACCGAGGCGAAATACTAGGTGAGGTTGAATGTAATAGGATGGCGGTCTATAATTCGAATATTTTTAGTTCCTTTCAACTTGCTTGGCAATTTCATAAAAGTTTTTCTGACCACTGATATAGCTTTCTGTGATCTCGAGTCAGTTTGCTTATTGCACAACGAAAATCCATTCTTTGATGCTCTTCTTCTTTGCTTTAGCATTTTTTTCGCTCCTTCTTCGGTGAGTGTGAACGATACGAACAATTGTCATACCTTCGAAATGCGATCTTTGCAAATGTGAGATCTTCATCGGTGGGTACTCCATTGATGAGAATGAAAACTGCGGTGAAATTCGCTAACTGATATTGGCTGCAAAAAATTATTTGGTTTGTGGAATGATTATTGAGGAAAGCTTAAATGCGCACCTTGCAGTTAACTTCCGGAGGAGAAAAACCGTATCGGGCTGGATGAACCAATCCAAGCATCCTCAGTGTTCTCACCTGGTTAGGCTCAACAATTTTCGAAAGTGCGCAAAACCGAGTAGATAACATTCAGCCGTGAATCCAATGTTTGAGAAGCAGTGGGTGTATGCAGCTGCACTACGATGAGGTCATACTTCAACAAGTTTGAGTGCAGCATTTTTCTATCATTGAGGATGAATGGTGAGGGATGTCAGGGTTTCTTTAAATTGTGTGGTGATTCAGAATGACATCTGGATGATCACATGGTTTAAAAAACAAATGAGTTATTGAAAATAAATACTGGAATGCTGAGGTTTCGCCCTTGATAACCTTCCACGATCACAAAACATTCCCTCAGAGGAGAACATCAAACAGAAATACTTCAGAGGTTCTGAAATGAACAGTGGCAACGATCATGTTAGGTATGAACTGAAAATAATGGTACTGACTGATCTGTATACTTGCATGACGTTCCGGGATCCAATACGATATTACTTGAAAGTGGATTTTTATCGGCCTCAAACAATGACATTGGAAATTTAGGTGTGGGATGGACTTGAATCTTGGCTAGCACCTGGACTGTTCGAAAATTTCAGCCAAAGCGTTTGAAGTAACCCGCTATATACCACAGAAGTATTATCGCCGTTCCCTTAACTGCTATCCACATGTTTGTTCATCCCATGCTCTCTCTGAAATCCAGCTTATTGAAAGAGATTCTCGATTCGCTGTCATTGCAACACTTCGCGTATATCTCGGTCTTTTCCTCTGCAGCGAGATCGTGAAAGGCTTCTGAGATATTTCCATTGGTAATACTGCACANNAAGATGAGGTTTCGACTTCTACATGGCACTACTAGAACGCGGCGAGTTCAGGATCGAGAAAGATGGAAAAATTGCCAGCTGCATCGATGGAGACAATGACGAAGTCGATGAAATCACAGCTGTTCAATGTGATCAATGTGAATACTGCACACATTTGCTGAGTCAAGACATCTTCATGTAGATGAACTACACCATTCATACGTGAAGGCCTAGGTTGAGAGCTATCTGAATTCGGAGTCGACCACCGCAATGAGTCATTTTTCGCCGAAAACTTTCCTCTTTTCATGGACTCTACTATGTCCTTCGATTTGCATGCTATTAATAGTCTCTCCTAGTGAACAATGTGCATTTTTGATTTCACATGAGAATGACATCATAAACAGTTGTCGCTGTGCATCGTCTTATGATACGCAAAAATGCAACATCAGCTGCTTATTAAGTAAATTTTATGCGCCTGATCAGCTTCGATAACTAGTTTGAAATTCATCTTATTCATTCTAGCAGAATTGAAAGGGTATGCGGCCTTTTCTGGATACTGCTCTTGTCTTTTCTGAACTTTTCTGGATGCCAACCCCCGTGCCTTCCAGTTTTAAATTATGAAAGCTGTGATGGCTTGTGAAGTAATGGAGTGAACTGATTCACCCACAGAGATCATCTGGGATATTCCTGCACATTCATTCCCTTGTTTGCCTTGGTACGCTTTATATGGAACTCGTTTACTCTTGATAGTATTGATGATGAGATCATCAGAATAGGCCATCGTACATTCGAATTTTACCTGTTGCCGGCCTCTTTGGTTTCAAATAGTGCTCAACACCAACGTCGTCCTCCCTCTTTAGAGGTTTCTTAAAATCTTTAGTCATAATTCTGCATATGTGATAGTGAAATCCATTGCTTCCAACATATGTGAAATCCATTGCTTCCAATTTCTGCACATCGTTTTCTCTTCACTGGAGGAAATAAAATATTTCGCCAATGGATTTTTCCCACAAGACTCAACTAAATAAGAAACTCAACTTACTCAATATATTCGAAAAAGGCACTAATCTTCTTCGGATAATGCATCTCCCACAATGTGACACTATAAGCGAGCAGATCGTCATCGAATTCGAACCTCTCACACAATGATGGTTTCCCTCGTGATCGACCGGCGGCTAATGGATGTCTGCTTGACATTCCACGAATTGCGTTTATTAGTGCCGACTTACCTGTACCAGGTCCACCAGCAAAACCATAATTGAAAGCCGTCTGTAAACGATGAGAGAATGTTGGTTAAATATGGCTAGGAAAAATTTCTCGCCAGACCTATAGGCGGTGAATGAGGAGAATAATTGCTTAAGACAACTCGGTAAGTTTTTTCTTTTCTGTGCCGAGGAGAACGATGCCGCGCTAATCGCAGAAATACAGCTACACATCAAAGCACGGCTATCGGCTCATCCAGTTCAAATATATATTGAGATTTCGAGGTACTGAAGTATCCATTTCTCAAAACGCTACCTCGATTTGTTGCTATAGTACCGAAGATAGCAAAATGTAATACACTGCAAAAAAGATGCTGATATGCCGACAGTGATGCATTTCGTTGACCTGATTTAGGTAATCATTGAAAGATGAAAGACTTTGCTCATGACTAAATGAAGCATCTTATACGTTATACTTGATGCAATAGTTCAGGATAACAATGACGAAACCTCCGTTGCCACCCAGCGCCACGCGGAGGAGAGGAACGGATTTTATTTGGGCGGTAACAAGCAACTATGAAGCGATTCAAAATCTAAGTGCATCAAGTGCTTACCTTTCCGGCTCTCCTAACTGTGCATCTTGGATAGCAATTGCCAAAAATGCGATCATCGGTTGCATATGAGATTTCGAATCCTGCATCAGCCAAAATTGTTGAACGATACTGTGGACTATCGCGCGAGCGTCGCATCGATATAGGCTGAGAGTTAATATGTTCAAACTCGGAGAAGAATACTATTGCAGCAAACCCTTCATGAAAGTCCGAAAAATGCGACGCTTAGACGTCGGTTCGCTATGGTATTTTGTCATGAAATGCAGAAAAGAGAAAGGAACAACTATCCCTTCGCCAGATCCAGTACTTTTTTCCAAGGAAATACTTTAGTGTGCGGTGTACAAGGTGGCCAAAACATGCGCTATTTTATTGAGCGCTTGCAGCAAATCGAGATTGTGAAAAAATGGCCATAGAATATGCAGAAACCATATTTATACTTAGAATTCCTTGTGACAAACCAGTGTTTCTAGGTATTCTAGTTATAGGTGCGAACCACTCGAAGATATTTTGGGTGCAGGGGTGAATCGCTCGGAGATCAAGTGCTTAAAGGACAGCGAAACTTAGCCCACTTCGCCGATACGACACGACAGTTGAGTAGAGAAGATATACCCAAAATACTCGGTTTGCGCTGTCGTGTCCTCTTCAATCTCTTCTTAGCTTTTTTTTTCTGCCTTCTCTCTCGTAAGTTGTACCTTCCTTCATGATGAAATTATGACCTATCATTCTAAGCTCTTTCTGAACGTTGCGCTGAAATTTGGCGCAATATAAGAAATGGCGCAAGCCCTTTATATACTTCATCGATTTGTGACTACAGCTGCCGAAGGTGTCATGGATGAGAAAGGCGAACTATTTTCCACGCTAACAAACGGTATTACGTCTCGCATCAGGAGCTTCCAATGAATCAAATGGCAGAGGAAATTCTATTTCATAGCATGCTTACATATGTTATCAACTAAGTAACATGAGTAATGTAGGTATGGGTTGATGTGGAGGGTGAAGAAAAATTAAATAATATGAATAATACAATTTTCAAGAGATGCATCAGAATGCGTGAGTTTAGTGCAAGCTAGGCACACTATGCACCATCGTTGATCTCTTAGACAACTCGCTATTTTTTGCTTCATTTCGCATTCGCCTCACCTATGAATCCACTATGGCGATTGAGCGCTGATGTACAAAACACTCATATAATTTATCATTCCCTTCATGAAACACATCACGTAATTATTGAAGATGAGTGCATCAATAAAATTTTCAAGATCGCTTATTCAAACATTCCAGGAAACCCAATGAGCTGATGCATTTGAGTTGCTTCTTGCATCCTCTCCTCATATTCAGCCTTCCGGAGGATGAACTTTATCTGCTAACGCTTTGGGTCACTCAAGATCAGTCATCAGAACGCATACATGCAAAAAACATTATCAATGAACCACTCATACTTCAAATCAACGCATAAATCTCCTGGCCGAGCAACAAGCAAGCGCACTGCAGGAAGAAGTAAGGGCGCTGCGTATGATAATTACTACTCTGGTTGAATCGAATCAAACTAGCAGCTTGCCGCAGCGAGCGAGAAGATGGCGTCCACAAATGAGCAACTACAACTCAAGGTGGACAGTCTAATGCGCCAGCTGGAGTCCGCAAGATCAACTGTACTAGTAGCCCAGCATTCTCCCCCAGCCATCGAGGTGGGAGATAACGAATCCAAGGCTCAGTTTGCCCAAAGTTGCTACAATGCGTTCAAGATGTTCGCTGAACGCGATGAGGAGGAACACAACTTGGTCATCTTAGGAGCTCCGGAAGCTGGTACAGATGATCAAACGATAGCGAATGACAAAGCGCTCGCATTGAGAATCCTGCAGAGTTGCGAAGTGGCAGAAGCTGAATACGAGGAAATTTGCAGACACGGTCTCAAACGTTACAATAAACCACGAATAATGAAAATCAAGCTTCGGCACAAGAACACCGCAAGAATGTTACTTCGAAAAATGATAGAAAGAAAGCTTCTTGGTACGTTATTCACCCTCGTACCAGAATACGACGGGACCTCAACAGCGCGGAACAAGCCAAGGAAAGAGAAGCACGGGCAGAGGCGTTCCGAAGGAATCATGAAGCGAACATGTTCAAGTGGCGAGTCAACGACGACCTGGAACTCGTGGAACTCTCGTCACCTCGACCATGGAGGCGGAATCAAGTGAAGCCCACATCGTGTAACTGACAGGTTGAGCAGCGTGAGCGCACTATACTGGGAGTCTTTCTTAGTGCGCGATCTTTAACAAATGAAAAATTTGCCGAAGTGGAGGAATTTGTTCGGAAAAATGAGCTCTGTTTTGTAGGTATCTGCGAAACGTAGTTCAACAAAAACACCCCGCTGCATTTATTTCAGATTAGAGGTTTTGATTTAATAGGCAGTTGCAGAGTAGGGACCAGGGGAGGCGGGACACTGCTTTGGATAAAAAAGACTTTAAACGCAAAGCAACTGAAGTATACTGTTACGGCAAAGGGAGCAGAGTACGAGCAAATTGTGATAAAATTCCATAACGTCCTGCTGAANNNATTACCGATTTTTGTTGGCGACGTAAACTCGAACTGCGATGTAGAGCCACTCAAAGGTTTTCTTGAATCGAAAAACCTTGAGAACTACCAAAAATATAGCAGTAGGCTCTCGCATTGTCTCGACGTATGTGTCTCCTCCCACGGATGTTCGAAACTAGTTAGCTCCGTATTCTTTGACCTATCGTTCAGTGACCACTGCCCTATATGCACTAAAGTTTCGCATGGGCAACGATTAAACAAGAGGCATGATAAAGAGGTTGCAACTTTCACGGGTCGGGAATGGTCTCGCTTAACTTTTGAAAACTGGAATGCTGAAATCTCGCGCATGAATTGGAGTGACNNNGTCGATGAGGCATACGAAATCTTTGCGAAGAATATTAACCGTGGGTTTGATTGCATTTGCCCTTTAGTAACAAAGCGGCGGCACGATAAATATCTGCCTTCTGAGATTCGAAGGTGGATGAAAGAGAGAAATCGGCTGCTAACATTGACTTATAAAAGGCTACAAGATGACCAGCTCAATGAGGATCAAAAAAAGACCGCAATTTTGTCACCAGTTTGCTTAGAGAATACCAGAAACAGCAGGCCAAATCCCGATTCAGCAAGCATAAGGCAAACCCTCACAAAATGTGGCAAATATTAAACTCAATGATGGGAAGAAAACAACGGAATGTAATATACGACATTGATGTAAATGAACTAAACAAGTTTTTTATCGCCCCAAAGCCGTGGGAACCTAAGGATGCAACGCCCTTGATTAAAAAAGAGGGATGCGGTTTCAAGTATCACGAAGTGGGCTACGACACGCTCTTTAAGGCTATGAAAACATTAAAACCATATAAGGGGCCGGGGCCTGATAAAATAAGCGGCAGGATAACTAAACTTGGCAAGTTGTCCCTTGCCCGATAACTGCCGCGCCTTTTCAACTGCATAATCGAAACTGGACGTGTACCGATGAAGTGGAAGGAAGCGGCAATTGTACCAGTGTTCAAAAAAGGCGACCCTTATAGCCCGGCCAGCTACCGCCCAATGGCGTTGTAGTAGATAGTGCCAAAGCTTTTTCAAAGATCAATCTACCCTCAGCTCTACAGAGCGCTTGAACCCTATATACCTAAATCCCAGCATGCTTTTCGGGCAATACATTCTATCCTCACTGCTGCCGCTGAAATAACCGAATTCCTGCTTGAGGGAATGGATGATGCCAAGATCGGACACANCAAAAAGCATATGACACTGTTGACACACAGATCCTCTTGCAAAGATTCATAGACGCTCTTGATCCCCATGATACAGCACTCCGACTTCTAAGCAACCTGCTTTGTGAAAGGTGGGTAAGTACAGTGGTAAACGATGCTTGCTCCAGCAAAGAATTGGTTAAGTCTGGCCTCCCCCAGGGCTCTGTTTTATCACCCCTCCTGTTCTCCTTCTTCTTGGCGCCGCTCATCAGCGTAGAATCACAAGGGAAAGTAGTTCTGTTCGTGGACGATGTACAATTTCTATATCGGGAACGGGCTTCACACGGAGAGAAAGTGATGGATTATATGGCCTCAGACTTTGCTAAAATCGGGAAGCACTTGGAAATGATGTACATGAAAATTAACTCTTCGAAAACAGTGGTTAATAGGTATTGCTTATCCCATCAGATGACTAAGGTTAATCCAGATCTGAAATAAGTCATTGGTGACAAAAGGATAAAGGTAGAAGATGGTACAAGAAACCTTGGTCTTTTCCTTGACCAACAGTTGACCTATCGAAAGCATTTTAACGTCATATCAAAGCAGTGTTCCACCAGCCTCTACCACTTACGGGCTATTCCACCACTTCTCTCTAGGAACAAGCCACAATGCTCTTCATCAGCTTGGTGTTATCAAGGATAAGGCTATTCATCCCATTGACAATGACTGCGCATAAAAAAGACTTATTAATTATTCAGCGAGTACTAAATCATGGCATTCGAGTAATCCACCAGAGGAAAAAATACGAGAAAATTGAGGACATCAATGCTGAATATTATTGGAGTGAAATCAATCATCTTCCAAATATTGAGTTTCAGAAGCTCGTAAAGCAGATGAAGGACGCTAAGTCAAGCTCGTTCCTTAACAGCTTAATCACTATAGCAACCCACGGCCGTACTAGAAGAAAGAACTATGCATGCGAAATTTGCAAAACTAAAATGGGACAGAGATCGATAAGATACAGTGCGACTCAGCTGCTCAACCTGCACAGCCAAGGTGATCGTTGAATTGAAGGTTTTGATGTGAAAGGCAAACGATTGCCTATTGTCCAGTGATGACGAAATAAATAAATAAATAAAATATGCAATAATATAATATGGTTATTAGAAATAACACTTACAGATTTGTCGTCGATTTGATATTGCTTCGATAATGTTGGCCGCAAACTATATGAAGTCTTCTAAAAAGCGAGTATGCAATTTCTTTCATCGACGGAATATGGGTGGCACAGCGTGACCAAGCTACTTTGATGAACTAGAATTGAGACCTTCTGCTTCTGGATATGGGAATCGGGATAAATTCCTGCGTGCTGATGTTTTGAACCACAAAGGTGTCACGGAAAGTACCTCATTTCTTGATGCTATATCCTTTGCTTTTTCTAAAAAAAACGCCATTGCCATAAAATTTGATACAGTATCATCAGATATAATCTCCACAGCTGCAGCTTCACTTCTACTATAGACTAACATAAACAGTCTGTCCAGTAGATGTGATCATTGTTTATGATGGTGATGAACGTTGAATTCATTCGCTCGCGTTGTTGCAAAATTTCCCTTGCGTTTCAATTTTGTAAACTGATTTCTGAATGATTTACAGCATCAAATTCAATCAGAGAGGAAAGTTGGCAGGGATAACCTAACCTGGCAATTCTTTACTTCAACACAGACTTAAGAAATTCATCCAGGCCTTTAATCATCAACGTTAAGATAGTAGAGATCGTTCGACATCTACGGCGAGCAAAAAATAAAAAAAAAATCAAAAACTAAACCTCACGACCGCACACAAATGCCGGCAGCAAGCCTGTTCTGGTGGCGATAGGTAAGCACAGATAAAGGTGGTAAGCAACCTAAGGCTATTAAGAAATCACTCTAAGCTGGGCATGCCTGGTCTCTTGGCGTAACCATCACCACACGTAGCACATGTGACCTGGAGGTCCCAGGAAGCTCCCAAGAGCGTCTCAGAAGCCTCCCGGAAACGGCCCACGAACATCCCCAGAAACATGCCAAGTCGGATCAGAATCTTTCACGATTGTTGCTGTGGAACAACTAAATAGTTCTTCTAAATTCTACGTGACATCACGTATGAAGCAATTATCTTGAATTTAAATATTTAGAATCTTTCCTCAAAAACTTCGCCCACTTGTCACAAATTCATGGAATTGCGTCGTTGAGATTTCTATCCAAAATAGACGAACATCGATTTCAAGTGGTTAAGTATCCGATCGCCGTTCGGTTCTGCGCACTTCATAAGATTTCTTTTCGGCGTCTTTTTTGCGTAATGTGAAGTTTTATCGACTGTGCCTGAACTCTGCGAAAGTGAGATTTCTTGCTGTTTTCTCCATCGTTGAACACCTTCATATTGGCAGATACGGCTGAAGAGGATAGGCAGGGATAAGGGGTGAAAAGGAGAATGACGGGGCATGGGCACCTTACTTATCCTTATTGAGAATAAGCTAGACATAGGATGAATTGCGAACAGTACCTGCTTCCTCAGCGAGTTCTCAAGAGCATAGTGACAGCCAGGCTTTAGAGCTACTAATTCTAGCAGCCTATCTTCGTCGACCTTATAATGCAAATAAGACGTATTGCCATTGAGCTGATCCCTGATCACTGGTGCACTAATATATAGCATCTCAATATCGGCAAGAACTTGCGCTTTCTGATGAAGCATTTTCGCGAAGACATTTCTGGCTGAAATCTCTTATGACTTAGAACACAAAACTTTCTGAAAATATCGTTCAAATACTCGACGAGAACTATAAAACAGAAGAAAAGAACAAGAACCTTCGATTGCGTAAGCAGACCTTACAACCTCCCGCTGGTTTCTAAACCTCAACCTTGGTTATGATTGCATGGCGTTGAGACCCGGTCGTCTCAACCTCCGGGAGCCAAAGTTTACGAGCCCACAGATGCTAAGCTCCGTTGCTCCGTTGCAGCTCCATTTCCCAAGAGGCTTGAGCCTCAAAAAAGTCGTGCCCAGTTTCATTCCTATATCACAAGCTCAAAGGTTCGCATGAAGATTCCACAAAGGGATTCAACGCGAAACGCTAAACACTGGAGTTTGAAAAGACCATCAAAAGAGTGCCAGTAGTGAGGGATTTAAGATACGAGATCAGCAGTAGAGTTCGATCGAACGCATTTAATTCTCTCACAAAACTTTCGGCGATACTTGCTTGTGCGGTATTTTCAGAGCACGGAAATTTTATGGAGGATCACGGCGATCGCAGAAAGTATTTCTTCGCACAAATTTTCCTCCGTAGACCATATCTATGTTCCTGTCGTTCGCTTTCCGGGATCCTCTCGATGGAGTGGACGTTTATAAAGAAGGTGATTTCATCAAAATCGCACGTTCTCTCAAGATAGATGGTTATGTCAAATCTAAGCCTAAGACATTTCATTGTTTCCAAGTCGAAGAGACCACTCCTTCAATTTGGTAAAACTCAAAAGTCATCAGGTCTGAAGAAGGCATTGAATGAAACAATACGCGTGAGACGTTTTCGGGTCTTTCTGAGCGCTTGAACATTAGAAAAGACGTGAGATGATCATAAGAGAGCGCAGAATTCTTGCATAGCAAGCTCCCACAGAGCACAATGGAAGCTTCCCAGTGATGTTGGAAGCATTCGTATTAGAGCGTGTCGAAAGTGCAATTTGCACTTATTGATGGGGGATTTGTTTTCAGTATTGAGAAAAGTCACAGCACACAATGGAAATTCGAATCAACTTCTACGCAACGATCATTTATAACTTCAAATACACAAGGGAAATTCCGACTACTGAGCTTGAAGAATAGATCCATCGGTTACTCAACTTCACACCACAAATTAGACTCTTGATATGATTTTTGCACGGCCGAATTTGGCGGAAGCTTTTTTAACTTTAAAGACCTATTTCATTAAGGGCAGGCCGGGGCAAAATGACTAGGGTCACATTTGCAAAAAGCTCTTCGGACTGGCCAAAAACGATCCATATTTCTAGGCATAACGACTCGTTCTAGCATCGATCTATCCTGAGAATTAGCAAAATTTAGACTTCAAACGTAAGAGCTTAAAGAAGTCGAGTAGAACGACGGTTCTTCACTTATATTCGCCATTGTGAATGATTCTGAGTAGATGTCATAATTAGTTGGTGTGAACTGCTTCATAGACGAAATGCGCTAAACGAACCTCTCTCAATATAAATTTCTTTGAGGCGTTCATTGATTTCTTGATGAGTTTCTCGAGATTCAGCATCAAGATCATCATCCGTTTTTGTACTCAACAATACAAGTGGAGTTCGTCGACTATGTACGACTTTCGAGAAAGCAATATCGTCATCGTGTAGATTACCATCAGCAATTAGCACAAAAATCAACTCAAAAAGATGCAGCTTATGCGTTCTGAAAGATTGTATCATTTCGGTATGTTCGTTGAGGATTTATTGCACTAGGTTTCACGAATGCTGTACAGTGCCAGACTCATCCTTATCCATATACTGGTTCTATGCAAGAGCTAAATCATCGAAAACCTAGAGAGACAAATATCCTGCCACTTTTAGCCTCAAGTGTCTTAGACTTGCTTCCGAGCATTTTTTAACGCAACTATTTCCTCTGCGGAATCACACACACCACTTTGTGCAATATGACGTCCTGTTTGCTCAACAAAAACCTAAAGAAGTAAGTAGGGAAGAAAACCATAGCAATCGGAATGAATGCTTGCACCCCTTTCCTAAATTGATGGAACAGCTTCAAATTTGGTCGATGACTACCGGTCTATGGTGTCAGTGATGACCGCCTAGTTTCCAGCAATTCCAATAACTCTCATATCATTGCGAATAGAAACTAGTGGATAAACGTTAAGACAAATACGCCGAGAAGAAGGCTGATATAATGACGTTGCAATGTGCTTACCGTAGCAGCCCTAAAAGAGTATCTTCCTGAAGAGATACCTGTCTGGCAATCTGCAGCGCAGACTATTGAGGACAGCAAGGCTTTGCCAGAGAATCCACAAAGCTTTTTCGCCTCCGTCCTCTATTGTCTCTCCACGCGTTTTTAAAGGTTTAACTTGAATTTAAGGGAGCAGAAATCCTAAAAGGCTTTTCGGCTTAATTTTTATTTCAAGAAGCATCTAAGGAAAGCTGCGAATCTTTGTTGCTAAAAATCTCAGCGCAACTGCGAACAACTCACTCGTAGAATCTATCGAATCCCATACTTCGATCATAGATATCCGCTACATTCGTAAATGTTCGTGGATATGGAATCTCCCATAGTATCGTTTGACGTAATTCCTCTTCAACGAATGTAAAAGCTTCCATTTTTTCGCATGGATATCTACCGGCCGCATATTGATCACCATATGAAAGCCCTCGAAAAGCGTTGATAAGAGCTGATTTGCCCGAGCAACTTCGACCAGCTATCCCGATATTGACTTTGGACTAAATGAAAGCTGTTATGGATAATAGATTACTAATCGCTGATAGAATGAAGCAGGAGAACTACTTCCTACCTTTGCTGATATTATGGTGGATGGCGTCGATCTTGGGCATCTGTGCCACAAATATTGTGCAATTATCGGAAAATGCCGATAAGCTTGCAACTTTAAATTCAGGATGAGCCAATATATTTGCCTCATTTTGATATCCAGGTTTAGCAATTATGCACCAGCACTTGGGAATGAAATAAATGGCTTTTCAAAACCATACATTCTGTACTACCGAAAGTCATTAGCATAAATAACGTCATAGTTCTAGGTAGCATAGTGGATTCAAACAGAATCTTGCTAGCGACCGGGCAGTGCATCAATTCGAAGAGATTAGCAACTGAGGTCGCGGAATTCAGTAAACTGCCAGAAGTTATTTTTGTCCAAATTCGCATTTTTGTATACCTACTTCAGCTCATTTCAGCATCATAAAAATGGAAGAGAATGTAGCTGGTAATTGATACGCGGCAGCCGAATGGACGGAGGAGTGGACATGACCTCGATTCATTGGATCTTCGTGAAGTAAAACAAACAAATATGCCAATGAGTGAACGGGAAGAAACAACGAATGAATAGCTGGGTGGACAAATTGGTGAATAAATGAATGAATAAATGAATAAATAAACAAGGAGATAAACAAGTAGATAAATAAATAGGGAAATAAATAGATAAGTCAATAAATAAGCGAATAAATAAGTGAATAAATTAATAAGTAAATAAACAAGTAAACAAATCGGTGAACGAGCGAACGAAAATAAATGAAAGTTTGAAAATGCAGGAAATAAATAGGCCCTAGTCTTACATAACACCAAATAGAGGCGAGTATATTGAAATGAATCGATAATATGAAAGAGGCCAACAAAATTCGTGGGACATGGTAAAATGCGAAGAAATGTTCCGACTGAACAAAAAACGTCTAAAAATTCATGGTTGTTTTTCTGCACTGACCTGAGTTCAGCGTATATCGGGTTGATATCTCAAGGGCCTATCTTGATGTTCTATATGTCTTTATCAGCCTAGGCTTAAAAATGCTCAACGAACGGATGCAGCTGAATTCGAATCCACAAATCGGACTGAGAAAATGCAATGAAACAGGAAAATTATGCGCACTTTATATTTTCGGCGTAAAGGGAGTCGGTGATTCGAATAAAAAATTCCAATAAAGGGTCTTTAAAAATTAATGAACAGGGTGGCAATCAGTTCAGCAAAACAACGCTAATCAATTGAGCTCTAACAGCTAATCACTAACCGAGTCAATCGGAAAGCAGCCTCGTTGAAAAGACTTTCCACTATCAAATTTGAAATCCTCGATCGGGTTGTATATTGGATAATCGTCGAACATACTCTGAAATAAGTGCTGAGTTGATCATCAAACTCTTGGCGCATTAACAATTCATCAGAGAAAGGTGCTAGAGAGTGAACAAAGACGTTGATATTCAAGGGGCGAAATGGTTGCCGGAAAGAATTGAATTCCTTGCGTTGATAGCACTTGCTACCTGCAGATGCGGCTGAATGATTTACTGATCATTTCTTATTCTTCTCTTTTCCGAATATCGTCCTTCAAGAGAAACTACTAATTCGCGCTCAGTAACTGATCATCACTTCCGAAATAAACGCGAGGACAAGTTGTAATAATAAAAACGGGGCAGATAAGGCAAAAAATATCAGCGCGCAGTTGGATCAATAAGAAAAGGAACAAATTAAAAGAAGTTCTGAAAAGTAAAATAGCGAATCCTGCTTAAGAATTGAGCTGGTGACTTCCATCTGCAAAGGTTATCGACTTTCATCAAACATCGCTCCCAGAGTGCTAAAGAATCGCCCGTCACAAAATTTCCATCTCATTATAAAGGAGTGTTCATTTGAAAACAGAAAGCCCACATTAGTTATTGCTTTGACTAGAAGCTCAAATTGTCGCACCTTAGAATCGAGTGTCGAATGTGATGCGGTCTTTTTTGATTTGTTCATTGTTGTTTGAGCAATGTTGCTATGAGTGGTAGCTTCAGCATCGTGATGTGCAACCATTGCCGATTTGCTCGAGGCCTGCCCTTTATCGCTGTAAAGCTTAACTCTTGTTCCTTATGTAAACAAATCGTTGAGTCTATACCAATTGGCGATCAAAGACGAGAATAATCGTGGCAACTAGCAGCACTCGAGAATGCCTTAAAAATTACCTCAAGTTGTGAAGAAGGAAATATAAGTATGGCTTAGCAGCACCTGTGATCTCAACATTAATCACCGCACGTTGACCATCACAAAGTAGTCGATTGACCACCACAACTGACCACTACTAAGTAGCCGAGTGTGTGACCCATAAAAACTACTGCCCGGCCCATAGAAAAGCTGCCGCAGTAGTTAGTCGGACACACTATGAGCGATTTTAGGAACGTGAAGCGCTTGAGACACATCGATTCCAAGGTAATGAGACGAGGGTGGAGGCAATAATGAAAGAGTATTNGGGGTGGAGGGAGAGGAGAGGGTACAAACAGTAATATGGGATGAATACTGAGTTACTGGGAGAAATAGTGAGGACGAATAAGCCAGTCCTCTAGCCTATTGGGATTCTCACCTTGTCTGTGACTTGGCATTTTTCATTTTTCGGAGAATTGGTGAATTTTGGTAACGTAATGCACATCGCACCTGCGAAATTGATGTGGTGAGTTGGGATTTATTGGTGAAAAAGTACCTGGAAGTGAGCGTAGAAAGCTAGTTTGGAAAGGATTACGGGTGCGATAGAAATGTTGCGGAAAATGAGCTCGTGAAATTTCGTCGGACTGAGCGAGTCATAGATTTAATACAGAATTTAGAGATTTTTGCAAGAAAAAAAGGAACGTCATGCTGGGATACCTGCTTGCTAAAAATATATGCGCCCTTTTTTTTCGAGGTAACAGCACTCGCAAATAGCAAGCGACAAAGCGAGGAAAATTTCAAATATAAGGTGGGATCGATGTAGGTGACTTTTAAAAGCGATCCTATCGCCAATTGACCATCAGCTTGTCAATGTTCAACGCTAACGAACATAGAAGTTTGCATGCATTGTTTTTTAAAGGCCGTCTCGAAGACTGCTTTTATTTGTTGAACGTCGTATCTCTAGTGTTGTCTCGTACTCTCTCAGAAACGCACAGGAAGCTGACGCGGTCGATTCAGACTTAATAACCACTGAGGGCAGCACATCCACCATGTCAAGCTTCCATTACATTCAAGCGGAAGTCACTTGACTGCCAGACATACATGCACATAAATAAGCACAACCGCTTCTTCTTCATAATGTGCCCTTTGAAAGGCAAATTGGCAGTAGCATGCCGGAAGCATCGAGGGGGCAAATGTTGGGATTTCGAATGTGCTGAGTAGGATTCGCGGTTACGACAGTTGCTTCCCTCGCCGTATTAATGAACGCTGCACATCAGTAGTGATATAGAAAAGGTTCACATCTGTCTGCCGCTGGAGAATTCACAAACAACACCTCTTTCATTTAGGAGCCTTTATTATCTCGGCGCAGCGAGTTCGAATATTCTAAAGCAGCTATACTAAATTGTACTTCCTTTGCGGGAAGGAAATCTCATTGTGGTTATCCAAGAAACGTAGTTTCTGTAAAAAGAGTGCCTAAATTCGCATATCGTTGTCACACTCGATCTCAAGGAGTGGAATTGGTCCGCACAGACTGCTTTGCCCGAAAAATTGTCGAAGCATCATGGATCGATCGCCTGGTTTCTCGATAGCGAACATAGAGTTTTGAAATGTTTACGCCAGCCCTGTGCGGCACCCCCCAGAGAACGTCTGCCCACAAAAAGGTATGTGCAAAAGTGGTCGAGAGAATGTCGAAACTCGTTTGCGTCGCATAAACAGAATCGCAAATGTAAGTGCATATCCACGCAGCTTAGATGCACTGGAATAAGTTTTGAAAGGTTGAATTTGAAAGAAATGCAGTATACAGAAATAAGAACACGGAAATATGAGAACAAATGATGAGAAGAGGAAAAGCTTTATTATGTTGCTTGGACTTTCTTGTTTATTTGTTAGGCCCCCTCCCCCTCCCCCTCCCCCGCCCCACCCGGAAGTTATTTCAGTACCTCAATAAAGTGAAGGTGTGTGGTCTTCGAACTTTGCATTTGATTGCGCATTGGGAAACATATCAGCAAATGGGGTAAGGCAAAAGATTAGGTTACACTCGGCTTCAATTTGAATTCAAGAAGAAAATGTGCTATTTTTCACTGAACGAACTGATTTTCAGGCCAAATGGCGGGCATCTGCCTTTTTGTATTTAACACCTTTTCTACGCGAATAGTTGATCATCTGTCGACTTTCTCGTCAACCGAGCAAATTGCTAGATTACACACCACTTCAACGAATAAAAGGCAGCTATTCACGGTGACATATCTGCTGTTCCATATATAATAAAGAGCAGAGATAGAAGTCGCTATACTAGAGCAAGCTGAAAACGTTAGAACATATGCATATGACCGAAGAATGAAAAATAAGAAATGAATGATATGCGAATTAGAAGAGTACATCGACGTCTTCACTATGTTTGAGGCATTATGTCGTGTAAATTGGGGGCATAATCTCCGAATTAAAAGTCGCTTCATTTTGTCATATTTTACAAAGAAGCATTTGATGAAATGGAACGCACCATCATTAGATGGTGCTTCGCCGATTACCCATTACAAGGTGATTCCATCTAGTGGGTCATGATGGCNCTGCTGTTCCATATATAATAAAGAGCAGAGATAGAAGTCGCTATACTAGAGCAAGCTGAAAACGTTAGAACATATGCATATGACCGAAGAATGAAAAATAAGAAATGAATGATATGCGAATTAGAAGAGTACATCGACGTCTTCACTATGTTTGAGGCATTATGTCGTGTAAATTGGGGGCATAATCTCCGAATTAAAAGTCGCTTCATTTTGTCATATTTTACAAAGAAGCATTTGATGAAATGGAACGCACCATCATTAGATGGTGCTTCGCCGATTACCCATTACAAGGTAATTCCATCTAGTGGGTCATGGTGGCTCAAAGTTCCCAAAATGCAATGAAACTCTCAGAAAGCAACGTAGTTGCTGAATCTCTTACTCAGCGGTGGAAATTTCGGGGAGCTCTATTTTGCACTCGAAAAATATTCACAATATTAATGGTAGAAAATACAAGCCAATATCGGTGGCATAGAAACGAATACCGAACGAACAAGTTTGAATATTTCATATGCCGATGAATGATGCAAACAAACCACAATCATCCATGCCCCATTGAGACGCGGCTAACGATCTGCTATACCCGCTCAACGCTTAGAATGGATGAATATAGCAAGTGGGAATTGTAATTCTCGAATTTGAATCGAATGTTTTACGCCGAACAAAAAACTCATTGCAGTTGTCGCAAAAGTGCAGAAATCCATCAGCTCATAGGTGTTATTAATTCGCCGATAAAACGGATTTAATTCTTCATGACGGGTATCGATTGACATAAGCTTATGAGTCATATCTGACGTGGACAAAAACATCGTCCGTCAGACGTGTTTTTCTCTTAGAGAAGGAATATATGTGTCCTCCCTTTCTGCGTTTCTGATTGCCAAGGCAAAGAGACAATACGTGAAGAACTTCAGGAATGATTAACAGCGAGTTCAAAGACACCAAAAATGCTGTTATTATTATTATTTTGGAGGGGGAAGGGGGGGGGGGACAGCATTAAACATTGGTGCTAAAGAATTCGGAGTATTTCGAAAGAACGATAGCGATGAGCGATTCAAACCGTTTTTGGGTTACTCTTGGAAATATGGGAGTGATGTTTTCGCTCATAGTAACATGCTGAGACATTGCTTATTTAAAGGAACTTTACGCCTATGAAATGATGACATGGCATGATATGACGAGCATTCGCTAATTTATCAATGACTTCAGTTACATAAAAGGTAAGAGGAAGCATGTGCTATAAAATTTTGTATAGGGCATTCGTTGCGCTTTAGAGGAATGACAGTTCTGAAGAGGAATTTTGCTTGCCATTCCTTGTGCCTTCTCACCCAAGCATTAGACAGTACCGAACCGGGAAGATAGATAGCGCATTGGTTAGTGCCAACCAATTGCCATCAAATAAGATGCCTTCAGCATATTCCTTTCTTTTTGCATATAGTTTCAATTTCACGCTGGTTTATTTGTAATTGTGTCGCAATACATCGCTATGGCCTAAGAAAACAACGCTAATGCTAAAGACTTTCGATGATCTGATGCTGTCACTGGCGCCAAAAGGAAGGTAAGAAGTGGCCAGCTGCCTCTATTGCTTGTGCTGTTCTCGTTCACCACCTATGTCTCCCCCCCTCCCCCCTCCCCGCCCCCTCCCACCCCGCACCCTGCCCTCTCTCACCCCTCACCCCCCTCTCTACCTCTTTCAGAGTGAGTGCTTCGGTGGCGCACAAAGCTAGCAACTCATCTTGCTTCATTGCTGAACCTTCGTCATTTCAAGCTTGGAGAGAATATCTGTTCTTTACAATAATTACGCTTTGTATTCATCTGAAGGACGATTATAGAACGATGCGTTTAATGATTCGATATTAGGCGTTTGTGTAATCCTACGGCATTTAGCGCGATCAGGGCAATTTTGCTATCAATTTCAAGAACAGGTGGCATAGCCAAAGGGCAGTAGCAAAAGAAAGGAAACAAGGCGGCTAATCGTTACTCAGCAAAGTGGGTGCGCCTTAATGCAGATCATATTTTCAATGCAAACTCTTGAGAAGAAAAGTTAAATCATCTCACTAGCAACACATTTAAACACTTCCCGGTTCCTCTCCCATTGTGCTATTAACCAATAAACGTGTCCATCCATAGTGCCGTTAAGTTGAACAGATCGTTCTGAATTATCAGCTGACTCCTGCCATACTGAGGAAATGCTTGCTATTATTCTTCGACGACCTTGCTATTATTCTTCGATGACCTCATTCAATTTATGGAAAATTTCAATGCTGCCTATATTATTGCATTCATCTCATCTTATATAATCATGTGTTCATAACTCACACCTAAGTTGTTGATGTTGTGAAAACATTTCAGCAACGGATAACGCCATAATCAGTTTAACTAGTTGTTGGTGAGAAAATTTGAAATTAACCATCAAATTAGAAGGCAACTCAAGTATTCTCAAATCTTTGCTTAATTCCTTGCTTAATTAATAGCAAGATATAGCCCACGGTGTGAGAAATTGTTGGAAGAATTAAGGCATCAAATTTTCTTGCCTCATGATATGGATGTATTGGACGCATATGCGCCTGCTTGCTTCCTTGCTTCAACTATTGTAGCTGAGGAAATAATTTTGTGAGTTTTATCAGGCCTATTCTATGTTATGGTATGGCTCCATATCCACTCCCATATCCATTCCTTTTACCTCGACACACCTTGATATATAGTTGTGTCGAAATTTCCGCATACAATTTGCAATCAGGCCCATCACATTTGACAGTTTATAGCATTTTAGAGGAGAACCGTCTGAACCGTCTGAAGTGTGAATCGTCTTATCTGCCCTATTAAAGGTTCAGAGGCTATGAACGTAGCTCTACTTATAGGCTACACGGTACGAACACACGGCAATGTGAAGCATTGTAGTGCATTTCTCCTTGTTGTGCACCATTGAAAATTTGCGTTCATAAGATGCATTTTGGCAGTTTCCATTTGTTCCAGCTCTGGAGAAAGTTAAGTCTGGGCCAGGAAAATTGACGAATATTATGTGAATTCTTAGATCAACACCGATGCAAACGAACAAGCCCATCAAGCAGTCGGGTAAGGATTGTACCCTTTAAAAACGCGAAAAATTTATAGGCGTTTTGAATTGGCTAGGCTTACGTTTGACATCGTCATGTAGTAGAAAAGCACTTTATCTTTTACATCCGTCCAACAACTCCAAATATAGGCACGCAACTGCGTAGGCTTCATTTTGCCCTAATCGTTTAAGCTATCGACTGCTCTGGTGGTGGGACAATGCCCAAGCGCATATCGCGGCACAAGCTCTGGTAGGACCGCCATTCTGAAGGAAGTACTCAGTTGATTGGAAAAAAATGATTGCAAAGCTCATTCCTGCAAACTTAAACGTGAGAACTCGAGGGACAGTTGGTGACAGTTTTAGCATCACAGTTCCATTAACTCGCTAATTTAATCGACGGTCAGAAGATTTTTCGCTCACTTAGTTATTGCTGATTTTTCATAAATCTATCAGCCCAGCACCTCTTGCGGCCATCTCGTTTCTGGTTGGCCATCTGTGAGCTCAACTATATGAACTTTTTCTGTGGGACTAAATTAGGTGGTGCACTAAATATCCGTGGGTTCATAGTATTGACTTAACAAGGTAATTTGCGCCAAACGAGATTTTTGTATTGGTTGATAAAAATCAGCTGTTCTCTTTTATCTATGAACCTTTTTTCTCAATGGGCAACTCATGGAGAGTTTCAGAAACTATTAACTCAAGCACCAACTACTTACCTTGTGGCCATATCGGTGCTACTCATCGTAGATATTGCCATCTCTTGCCCAACTGAACCGTCCGGTTGCTCACGCGAGATGCTTAGCTTCGAACGGTTAGCTCCCATAAACTCCTTCTTCTTTTTCGATTTGATCAAGCAACGAGAATTTGAGCAACTTTGCGTCCTTCAAAAAGATTTTCGCAGTATTCGAAGTGATTGGCAAAATAAAGAGAGTTTATATAATCGACAAAAACAACACGATTTTAATCGTAACATCCAAATATTGACAATAAATAGATTTCTACACGACCTCTCAGTCGTGCAGAAAATTATTTCAACTTAAATATGAGAAAGTATTAAGCCAAAACGAAGAAGAAATACTATAGGCAAATGAAGGGAGAAAAATCAACGAAACATTGAAAGGAAGGGAAAACGTATGGAAACCTATCAAACCAGCTAACTTACGAGACTTTCTTTTTTGAGTGGCGTTCATATTTCCGGCAAATTTTATAACTTATAAGAGGTGAACAAATGAGGAAAGTGATTCAGACAAGTTCTATTGATGTGAATAATCACCAAAAACTACTTGCAAAAGATTTGGATTTATATAAGTGGGTCAATGTGGACCGATAGTCCCATAAGTGAGAAATGATAATAGCATTTAATGAGCTTGTTTCAAGTTAGCGGAATAAGCTGAAATATGACATCGAATGTTGATAATACAGTGTATGCTATGTTTGCCAAATCCAATATTTTAGGCATGTTAATTGCCGAGTTATAATCGCTTGATGTTCAGCAGCGAAGTGAAATATAGATGAGGATATGAGCAAATTTTGGATCACAATAGGAGCTTTCAAGAGTGATGTGGGGGAAGGGGCTTTCTAAAATAAAGAAGAGAATCGGATAACAACAGAACGCAGGTTGGAGCATTCAAAGTGCCTCAAGAAGGCTGAAAAGCTCCTTCTTTCACCTATGCTCTCGCATGCGTCGATACGCATACTTCAGCACCAAAGAACCCGAAAGTGCCATTATTATTACAACATTGTGAGAGCAAATGAAAGCAAAAAAAAAACGTCTTAACTTCTACTGCAATGGATGACGGATATTCTCGATAAGCCAATCTCTGTGAGAAACGAATTCTTAGAAATCTATCTCTGTGATGCGAATGCAAATCGGCATCCGAAAAACATCAACAGCGATTTATGAAAACTTTGTTTGAAGGGGCATACCATGATATTTGCACATAGCCTGCTGAATGTTTTACAAACAACAGTGCGATGCGTCAATATGTAACAAAGAGCATCAAAAGAGTATTTTTTTCTTGCATCGCTTCAGTAAGTCTAACGTCGTTATTGAGGTATAAACACCTATAAAGGGGATGGAAAATGCGAAAGCGTCACAGCAATCACCTACTGAGAAAGCATATAGGATTCAATTGGTGGTCTGAAAAAGCGCTGCCGATATTTTGATGCAATGCAACACGGTCCAGGTAAATTAAGCCGTCCGAGCCGTAGCATCTTGGCAGGATTTTCTGAAGTCCACATCAGCGTTTCAATATCAGTCGGAAGCTTATTAGATTCATTGCTTTGATCGTATACTGGCCAATTGACCAGTAGTTCATCGAGGAAGGACATCGCAGATTGGTCTACAATCTCTTGGAACACATCGCTGACGTAAGCGGAAACCAGCATTGCTGATGTCCTTGAGGCGCTCCAAAATGTATGCCTGCGCTTTAGGAATTTTAACCAATTGAGCATTGATTCTGATTCTCTACGACATTCTTAGCGCAAAACTTTCAGTGGCACTTAGCGTTGGAAAACTAAGCAAAAAAAGAAGAAGTAAGCAGTGATAGTTTAGATGCCTTCCATTTAGCACCCTGATCCGATTCCTCATAGAAATCAGCAAATGTGATAAGGTTAACCTCGAGGTAAGAGGCTATATGGCGTTTGGTTTATTTAATTTTGACTAAACATATAATGTAGCGCTACGAACTCTTTGTGACAAAAGTGCGCGGACCTTAGGCAACTTCAATAATCATCACAAATTTCATCGATAGCAACGATGATTTTATCTGAAACATGCAGAGTTGAATATGCATCCATAAGTGATAAAGCCGGTCGTAGGTCAATTCCTATGCTGAGCCAGATCCTAAGTTCTCGGCCCAATGCTGCAGCCCATGCTCGATTCTAGATACAGAATAGAACCACCTTTATTATACGACAGCACTCAACCAAAAAAAAAAAAAAAAAAATCTTCATCCAAACAGATGCGATAACAAGATGGACAATGAACGAACAAAATGATCACATTTATTTTCTCGGTTACGTGTGGAAATAAATTGCCGAATTTGCGAACACCAACAAGCGCTTATCGTGCGTGACGTAGAGAGGAAAACTGCATTCTCGCTATGCAAATATCGGGGGTATTATGATTTGAGCATAAGCGAGAGAGACGACAGCGACACCGAAGAGCAGCATCATAACAAAATTGGATTATTGTGTGCGTTATGTATGACACATATACCACTCGAAACTATTCGACGCATGTAAATCACTTTCGTATTGATGATATTTGAATGTTATAGTGATTTGTGGAAACGATTGCTGCTATCATTTGTGGACTTTTCACGAAGATGATCAGCATAATCGAGTTGGTAACGCTCCATGCAAAATGCAAAGATGCAAAGACAGCTGTAGTTTCATCGAATCCTGTATCGGTGCAGCTGACAACCACTCATAACTGTTGCGACCGGGTTTTTCGAACGCTTGGTGGTCAAGCCTTTTGACGACCCTTTGGGAAATCAGCCGGGAATCGAACCCTGATCTCTTCGCTTAACAGACGAAGGATCTACCACTGAGCCACCGACTCCCTAAAGCTCCATGACAATCTCTTTTTCTCGTTGAGTGTACTGAGTAAAATGAGACCACACAGCAGCATTTCTCAAATTGATGGTTCACTTTAACACTAAACTACTCAAGAAGTACTCTATTTGAGATGTTTTTGCAATAGCTGCAAAGCAATTAAATAACCATAAGGCACTGAGGTGAAAATTTATTCATTCAAGCCGATGGAGAACTAACATCTAGCGATTACAACCGCGTACACTATGAGCAAAACCATACCTTCTGATGCAAGCAGTAGTGGTTTTGCACTCATTTCAAAGGCCATTGAAGCTTCTTGCAAGTGCTGTACTTGAGAAGTGAAGGAAATAGAAATGTCACAAAATTATCTCAAACGAATTCTTCATGCGCTGTTTTTTTTCAGCTGTAACTGGTTGTTCCAGTTTGTCATCGTTTAGGTCGTCGTATTGAAATCAATTTTAGCTTATTACAAGGATTATCGATGCCAAATGTGACTCAAGAATGTTGTCGTTGAAAATCTAACTGCAAAAATGTCACCACACTAAGAAATATTTGCAATACTCCTTTCGAAGAGCGTGAAAACATTTTAAGTTCTGGATATTATCTAGGTAAGCTATTTATATAAGTTATTCGGTAAACATTCAGCTCAAATGTGCAGTTTTTATTTTCGCTTTACATAGCCGAATTTGACTCAACGGCATATTTGTTACGCCTACTATTCAGTGAAAGCAATTTCTGAAACATGTCGTTTTCCGTCGCGACACGTTTTTGCGCCGACTCTTTAGTCCAAGCCACTAAGACGATGCCCTAGAAAAGGAATAAGAAAGCAAATCGAAAGCAAACGTATTTATATCAACCACACTTTCATAAACACATCATGCGTATTTCCCTCCATCAGCTCGACTAGTTTCAGAAGGCCTAATTTTTGCATAAATCTACTGAACTGCCTTATGGCTGCGTTTTTTTATTCACGTTTGGTAGATGAACTGGAACGAAATTGTGTGAATCTTCATCCACAAGTTTGAAGCTCGTCTTCACCCTCAAAACTTCAGCGGTCTCCAAAAGATACGACAATATGCTCACAAATTCTGACAGCAGTGGTAAATAGTAGTATCTGAGGAGCGCTTACCGCCGCCTATCTGCAAGCATTGAGATTGTTAGCTTATACGCATGGCTTTATATGCAATTTTCGAACAGCATTGGAACTAAAGAACGGCAGTTAATCTGGCGGGATTTGGCAAGGCTGCAAAAGTCTCTCCTCGCATCCGCTCTTGATCCAATCAATATTGCAAGAAGATATCCTAGCCAGATTATGGCATCGAAATTGTGCAAAATTTGAGTTCGAGGCTACACTTGTGCATTTTGAAGCCTCGTAGGTACATCGTAGACTCTGTATACTTTCATGAAGCCTCGCCTTGTAGCTCGTCGTGCTCAGTACGTCTTTAAAGTCGTCATTGTATTCCAATGCTACCACCTCTGCCCCGTAATTTCACCACCTTTCTACACGAATAGCGCCCTCGCAACAGCTTCCTTCCAGCTTCATAGAAAAAGTTAGATCTGCTCAAAAGCAGTACACGATTGGTTTCTTTTTTATTCCGTTCAATTCAATTCGTATTCTTTCAATGGTCTGTCATATCGCTGAAAAATGTGCTTTTTTGCTGTTTCACTTGCTTCATCACTGCCGTTGTGAAGTGAGCGGAAATGTTGTGATTCATAGGAAAGCGATCGCAATGATGACTCTGACAAAGGCTGCTGAATGCGTTCGAGCAGCCTTCGAGTTGTGAGCATAAGGACTTCCGACTTTTGGGGGCAGCCAGACTTGGCTCAACAATTGTTCGCGTGATTCTTTCTAGTGAAAGCTCATAACTGTTATGTGGCATGTAATTGCTTCTCATGGCTTGTTTGTTACTTGGATCAGAATTGGGTAGACAACATTCTGACCCCTCAAGTTTTGAGAAAGCAGAGACTTGCCTCAGCATCTCTATTTCCTTTGACACCTGAACTTCTCTTTCCTCACAGAGGATGTTTGTGACCTTAGTTTTCTTAAGGACCTTAGTCTTGCTTAGAGGATGCAGTGTTCCAATCTAGCTTAAAAGTCATCCAAAGGCGCATTCTCCGCGACTCTGGAGAGTAGATACGCTGAACATTATCCGCAGACCTTCATAGCATATTCATTTCCGATGCCGAGCTTCATTATAGTCTTCTTATTCGCTTTCCGATGTCATACTGCCAACGGGATCCCGAAACGCTTCACCTTTATTGCTCTTCGCATAATTCATTGTGGTTTACTTCGGAGGGTAGAAATTGCCCAGGCAAAAACCTTGGCAAGCACATGATCAAGATGTCATTAGCTCAAGTTTGTTTTCAATTTTCAGTCGCAAAATTGTGTGCAAAGCTTTTTCCGTTTTGCCTACGTCGATGCTCTACAAAACTCCAGGCAGCTAATGAAATGCACCAAAAACTCGGCATACACTCGAGTTTCACATTCCGCTGATCTTAAATTCGCTTCCTCTTCATGTTCTTGATGCAATCACCCTCCAATTTTTTGAATTACCACTGAGTCGTTTTATTTTGCACTTTGCTCACATTCAAGCACTAATAGCTTCGTCCTGCTGGTCTCCCTCTTCTACACAACACGCCAGTGATTATGGAAGGCGATCATTGCTCGCTTTTTTTTTTCAAGACATCGCTCTTCCACAATCCCCTCTCCCTTCCCTCCTTCCCCCCCCCCCTCCCCCCACTCTCTCCTAGCCATCTTTTGCTGAGTTCGGAGAATACATCCCATTTCGTGAGTGAACGTTTGCTCCATCGTCGTCGGCGCCAGCGTTCGTTTGATGGTCATTGGCCGATGTTTGCTTTTCGGTGATATTTGACTTTGATTTGCTAAATTGGTAGAGGTTTTGACGTGTTCACAAATAACAAAGCCATAAATTTGGAAGCGTTTAACGGGAATTTGTTGCAGCTATAAATCGGCTTTTTCTTCAGAAGCAGTGATCATAACGTGAGCTGGAATGATGTCGTCCAAGACTGAAGACCATTACTCAAAATATGTGAACGGCGCAGGAATTGGTTGTGCAAAAGGTGATATTCCCTGACGTAAAGGATTTCATCGTTGCTTTCTATCGCAATAGTTTTGCAAAAAAGCGCATATGAGGTGAAAGAGTATGTAGATGCGAGCACGTTGTTTGGCGAGTGGCGAGATCATGGATCGTTTGGTGCTGCTATTCGTGCCTGCAATATAAGTTCGAGGAACTCTCTATATCCCATTAAATTACGTCAATGATGTATTGTAAGTTGAAAAATGTTAAGCATAGATAGGCGTTGGATGATTTGCGAAACCCTAAAACAGCCCGTTGTTCGAAAAGAGAGACTGGTACGAAATAGTACAAAATAGAAGAGCTTATCAGGACTACGCATAAGCTTATGAAAGCGCATTGTCTCTTCATTTTGTTTGTTTGATCCTGCCGAATAGCAAAACCATTGCATAGCTACAAGAAGAACGGCGTGGGGTACTTTGAATTAGGCGCCGAATAAGCAGTCAGCGTATATAGCGTGGTTCTGAAAAACCAGCTGATGCAACACGTCGTTTTGCGAGTTGCGATCAGTTTTTCTACTATTGCTTCATCAGCCGTAAAATTGCTGACACATATAGATCGGCTGCTATGGAATTTTCCTCTATCAGTGTATCGTAACATGAAGTGAATAACTGCACGCATATCCTTCCGACCTCTATAGGCAGGAC
>JAARMF010000881.1:35920-56988 GCA_022844705.1 Toxascaris leonina | reverse complement strand
TTGATTGAGATAAGCAGTGAGGGATAAATCGAGCTATACGTTTTCCTCTCTCGATTATTAATACTTGCATATTTAGGACTTACTCGTTTGGTTCACATATATCACAGCCGCAGCGACATGTCACAAGGCGACATCATCTACCTGACGATGGCTCACCGCTTCAGGAGTCTGTGTACGTTACTATAAACTTAAAGTTTGGTCGAAGCTCATATATACATATATATATATATGTTTATGTACAAATGAATTCCGAATGAACTAATAAACAACAAAACGGTTCAAATGAATTGTTGAGGTTGCTATAAAACAATGATCATTATTTACTCGTTAAAATTAGCAATAAAAGCTAAGTTTTATTGCAATCGTAGCAATACGAACGAGGATATATTCGTTGAATGCCACTTCCGCACCAATCGCTGTCTTCTTTTACGTATAGTGCACTCTACTTTTTCTTTATAGAAATAATTCCTTCTTTTCGTTTTTTTTTGTTATTGTTGCGTCAGTTGACGAAGATTTAGTACTTGTAATCTAAAAGTGAACACTTATTGAGGAATTTAAAAAAAAGAAGCTTTCTAAAGCCCGCAAATGTTATCAAAGGGTAGCTTTTCACCCTCAAATATATGACAAAAAAGTGTAGGAATATCGAAGCAGTTCAATCTTCTCCTCAATTTTTATCGTTAAAATTGAACTTGGCGAATACTGTCTTCACTATTTTGACGGTACTGAATGAGTAATGATAGCTGATTCCCGAATGGATTACTACTGCCATATTATGATGCATTATCATCATTCGAGATCATTTCGACAGTCGCTTATCAATGATGAAATGAATGATAATAACGCTTTCTTATATTCGCATACATTTCTCATTCGATGATGATAACAAACTGAGAAGTGATAAAAAGAGTCATTAATCATTGTACGATCTTGAAAGCAATATGTATTTCTCATATCTTCGCTACTTGTCGACTTGAAAAAAATAATTTTCTTCAGGATTATCGTCATCTCTCTTTCGCTCAGTTACTGCTGTTGTATTTGATGCTATTGAGTGTCGCACTATGTAATTGAAGTTTTAGGCTCATTAATAAGAATATTTTGCATGCAATAACTTTGCATATCTTTGTGAATATTTCTCTCCACACTTTACATCGTCGGGCTGAATTCGCTTAGTGAATGATGATTGCTTTTTGATCTCATTCTTTTTGTTTCACGATTCCGTAATCGAATCGTTCTTGCTTTGCTCTTTCTTCCTTATCCTCTCCTTATTTTCTAACCACAATTCAAGGTATCCTATTACGAATATCAACTAAAAAATCCATGGGGATAGGATAAAGTCTACTTTGTTTTCCGTTTTATTGCAAAAATTGCTGATGTCCATTCAAGCGATATTGCAACCCCCCACCCCCCCCCCCTTCCCCTCACCTCCATCCGCTTCTTCCAGATGAATAAAAAGAATATTAAGCAAGTTAATAGTATAGGCTTGTTGGTCAAACATCATTCGGCTATCATCGCTAGCTCGCTCATTTTCTTGCTAGCGTTCTAATTTATAAGGCGAACAGAGGTTTTCTGAAATGAAAAATTTTTCGCTCCTCAACACCAACGATATTACACAATTCGTCGTGTTTCGACTACATCGGTCTTATCGGTTCATTGACAAAGTTCTTCCGATTGTTCGCGGTTGCCCTTGCATCGTTTTTGTTTCGCTTATGTCAGCTTTATGTATAGCATTTGACAATCACTATGAACTCTGAAGAAAAGAATTGTGAATATTTAATGAATCTTTGCGTTTAGAGTATAGAGATGTTTGAATCTTTTAAAATCACATTTTAGCACTTTTCATCGGAATAGATAGCCACTCTGAAGCTAGTAATTTTTTTTTGCTCTTTCTCGCTACCGATTTTTTTTTATTAATCTTATTTAGATTTCGTTGATTTCAATTCACGTTGAAGTACGCAATAGTAAAAGGCGCAATAATAGTGTACTAAAATTTGAGGATTAGAGATAGATTTTCTGGAGTGAAGAGTAAATAAGTCAGTGGATAAGCGCTAGAGAAAGAGCTGACCTGAAATGATGCAAAAACCGCCATTGTTGTCGGTGATAAAGCTGTTCGCCGTTTGTCTCGCTAATTTTTTTCTCCGCCAATTCTTTTCAATAATTCGATGTCATTATCTAACAAGTTCAAAGATCCACTGGAGACAATCTCCGATGAAATATATGGCTCTTAAAAATTATACAACCCAATTATTTCTACCATTTTTCCGTTATTCCATTATTCATAATCTGTTTGATTTCCTACGATCATTATTCCATAGTTTGCTTGGAAAAAGAACTAATACGCAGGATTCTTTTAACTAGGCTCATCTTCATCTAATTGCTTTGTATTGGCAGCAAGTTTTAACGCCATATGGATACCTCCTTAACACTTAGCATAACAGCTTTTTTTGTGCCGATTCTGGGAATTCAAACGAAAATAGAGTATTTTACAGCGGATTGCATTCAGTAAATGCTTATAAGGCTTGCGTAATATTTCAAAGTTTGTGCTTTCGATAGGATTATATGCCATTTCTATAAATTTCACATTTTAGGGGAGTCTAACGACGAGCTCATACTCGACGGATCTTTCATCGGATTTCTCTGAATTCCGTCGTTGCGCACGTCCGTCGAGTCGCCGAAATTGTGCTCCACCCCTCGTTCTTCCGGAAATGTCCGATTCCGATGCTGAGCAGTCTGTATTTTCTGAGGTATCCGAATATGACTCCTTATTTTCTCGGGGTAAAATCCTGGTAGCTATGTTATAGTTCAGCATGTCAGAAGATTTTCAACTATCTCATTCGTGAAGTTAGAAGCGTCTAGCTGTTTTGATTGCTTTTTCTGCACTTTATTTCTTCCGTCGATCCTGTATATCCTTCTTTTGCAGGTGGCCCTGCCGGAATATGAAGGACGGCGATCACCGAATCGCGGTGGGAGACCGATGGCACGTCGCTCACAAATATCGTCGATTTCTGAAAACACTAGTCCTTCATCCGCTTCGTCAAGGGATCATTCAGAAAATATGAGTTCGTCGACTTACATTTCTCATTAATGAGTACATCGTCATCCTCTATACTATGTCTATATATGCGTATATTGCGCCTAGAAAGTTGTGAGCTATGAAATGGTAACATAAATGAAACCAATGGGACCACCTGCGTTGTAGTTTAACAAAGAATGTTGTTGAATATGATAGAGTGATGTCTGCTCTCATTCTTGCAGGAGTCCAATTTGCTGAAATGATTGAAGTAAACGAGTCGTTGATCACTAATCGAAAGACGACCTATTTTAAGAAAGAAGTATAAGCGGCGCACTTTTAAGAATCATAGCAATAGGACCTATTTGCTAAGAAAAAATAGCGAACTAAAAAAGCGCTTTTTTCCCAACCTCAATGCGGCAGTAGCAATGAGATCAATGCTAGCGCCTCATATGATAGTATTCCGATCTGATCACCCTTGCACTCCTGTTTAGCTTGGAATTTACGAGCAAGATACTATTGCCATCGTTTATGAACACTCGTAGAATATTGTTCTACATTTTTTTTTCTTCCCGTCTTTTTGACTTAAGTCCTACTGAGATCATAGCGGTTTCTTACATACCCTAGTTATTCCACCAATTGTTTTCAATCGGCCTTAAATCCGGACTTGAAGCTAATTTATTAATCCTTTTTGGTGGAATAACTAGGGTATCAGATGTCAATTATGAGGTCATTTATTTAGCTCTAAAGCCTGTGAGGATAAATTGAAGATTCACTAGCAGCGAAGAGTGGGATCCTTTTTTTCCCGGCTAGAACGGTGCTTCGACTGATTTTACTGAGTTGAAGCCTATAGCAGCGCAGATTCTCAACTAGCAGCGAAGAGGATAAATTGAAGATTCACAAATAGTGTTTATAAGCCGACGTTATTCTAGAAAATATTTTTAGAGCTAAATAAATAACCTCATAATTGACATCTGATTGGCGTAAAGGCTGTAAAAGTTTCAATATGGAGGAACTAGAATGCGATGGTTATGTTCGGATAGTAAGTGATGGTGTAAGCATATTTCGTCGAGCTGTAAAAATCTCCTGGCAAAGGGACGAAAATCTAGAAAGCTTCTCAAGGTTGAAAGTATATATGTGTTATTTACTGCATCACGATTTAATTTCTTATGACGGAAAAAATCTAGTGATATGCATTTCTCCGATACAACGGTCATAGATTTCAATCAATACACTTAGCGAAATCAAGTTCATAAATTTGCATAATTTGTTAAACGACACGAAAAACTGAACCGCAAGCCTAATTTCGACTCTTTCTTCTACTTCTTTAATACTTCGATAGCTAGCAGAGATAATAAATTCACGTAAGCGGGCAACAAATGTAAAGCAAATGGGACCGACATTTCTCTTTCTATCACAAAAGAATTTCCACCCAACGATTATTGCTGACTCGAACATAGCGGCTCTTTTTGGTGTGAGTGAATCTTTGTTGTGCACTCAATTATGACTGAGTCTTTGTTCGTTACAACAGCGAAAGAAAAAAAGACAATCCACAATTAATTCGATAAGTGGATTTGAAATTGATAGCAACTCTATACTTGCAATTTTAATGGCAGAACGATGCATGCCCACCCAAGTTGCACATAATTTATCGCTTAATCCCCTGCGATGAAGCTCGCCTCTAAGCTTAAACTGAGCATATTAGCTTTCGTTTTATTGCCACGCTTTTCACGTTTGCCGTAAAAGTGTGATGTCAGTAAGCAGCGCAGAAACATCGTAAATATTTTGACATATCGAATCATCAATTATATTTGCTTTAGCGATAAGATTTTGTCAGCGGCATATAAAAAGGGCATATTTGCTTTACTTCCGGTACACTTTTCAAGCAGTTGGCAATTTTCTGACGTTGTTTTAACATAGCGAAAGTGGACGAGAGAAGAGATTAGAGCAGAAAACTGATTATGCGGAAAGATTTGAGCAACAAATGAAAGTCATAATTTTGCATAAAGATGATCGATCATCTTTTTATTTCTTTTCTTTGCGCCCATATAAATTAATTAACTTAGAAATGAGAGAAGCTATTTCTCTAAAATTATTTTAACTATTGTCGATTCTATTATCACGATGATTTTTTTTGCTATGAAAATTGCCAAAAAAGCTTCATTCGACGTAAGCATCGTAGAAGGTTTCACATGGAGAGGGTTTCATATCAGTGAGCATTAAATAACTGAATAAAAGATAGCGGAAACTCTTGAAAAGACTTCGTCTATGCGATATTCTAGATACTAGAATGACGCAGTGATTCGCTTACTATGGAATATGGATCTATGGATTCTGTGGATCTATGTGGATCTCATTATGGATCTTTGTGGAGCTGTTCGATCGATAGAATCAAATCACAAAAGAACGGAAATTGAAACGTGGATGTATGGAGTTGACGATATATGGAATTACGAATATATGTTGAATTTTTTTTTAAATAATTACAGATGAAAATTTTTTCAGCATCGAGTCGATCGAGTTTCTTGGAGTTGATTGGATTGAGAAAGAAAAAAGAACGCGATGAATGTGTTAAGCGTGATATTCCATTGACAAGAGCGGCCATCAAAAAACGTAAACGAAAAATCAGTGAAAGCGATTCGATACAATCATCTTGTGAAAACACACAGAAAATCGGTAATAAACTTTGCTCTTTTTTTTCAAAATTAGTGACTTCATTCATTATTAGTCATCTTTGAAAATTGCCGAAAACATACTAACTATGGGTCTTTCTCTGCGATGGTTTAATTCGGCACTTGCCGAATTAACGATGTTTAATGGGCGATTTGTACCATAGAAGAACTCTTCACTTTTCTAGTGGTCACTTAGGATTGGGAATAGCTGCAGACTTTTATGGGCAAGACAAATTTGCTTATATTTGGCAATTGCTGTCGATTGGCTTTTTATGACGGCAGAATGACGGCAGCCTAGAGAAAATGGACCGCTCATGATCGACTCTGATTAGGCTAGCTAAAAATATAATCTTTATTAGCGCATTTTTCATTTACTATTCATTTAAAAGCTTATAAAATTAGCTGGTCAATAGGCGGGTTACAAGAGCGTATTTTATACGTGTCTCTTTGGCATTCTTCTCCATCTATTTCATGTCGATTAGAGCCATATGCGAGCAAGCAAATGAATAATCATTACTAAGTGTTCATACAACCTCTTACAAAAAAATATAACCTCATGTGATCATTCGTTTATTGTTTTTCAATTCATTGGTTTATTAGAGGTAAGATTGACGAAGAAAAATGCTGAAATTGGTTGAAAGCTAGAACTAAGAATGTGACATCACCAATTTCTTAGAAGCTTTCAATTAGAGGATTTATTATGATATTATAAAAATTAGTTCAAATATTTCACCATCACACCATTGAGATGAATTTATTAGAGACTTTCTTGCAGAGAAACGTATTGCACCATCGACATACAATAAAGCGCTTACATCCACTCAACATGAATCTGGCGAACAACCTAAAAAATCCCTCTTACAAACACCAAAACAATATCGACCTATGCGACATGTGAGAAATTTTTTTTCTTCTTTTCTTTTTTCTTTCAATAGAAGAATTATTAACGGAAATGAGATTCGGCTTGTTTTTGTTCCAATTTCGAGTCGTTTATTTAGAGGTTACAAGGTACAAAGATACAAAGACAGTTATCGATGCAGCTAATATGGCTGTTGTGACTAAATTTTCGGAACGCCTAGTGGTTACCTTCTCGGTAATCAGTTATCTAAATTTTCTAATTATTAATTTATTCAGCTGGAATAGCATATTTTGAAAGTCGTTTGGGATGAAGAACCCGCAGCGTATAGAGTTCACATTAGAATTCATTCAGAATTAGTAACAGAAACTAGTTGAGAGAAGAAAGTAGCGACTCGAATAAAACAGCTATATTGAATCTTCTTAGGCAGAACATTTCGTTTCCATATAATGAATGACATGAAAAATGAGTAAAGCTTTTATAGAGTCGTACATCACCACGATGTTTCGACGAAAGTGACGAAGAGGAATCGACTGATTCTTGTCGTCCACAATTGTCGTCACCATTTCTCGAACCTGGTAATTAAGCTGCGCTTCATTTCCCGGCGAAACATATTGCTCTATCATGATGGACTCGAAAACAAAAGAAATATTAAGTTTATCATCATCGCATTTATTTGAGTTCGGAAATCTGTGCCAGGAGGAGGTAAAATATTCTCGATTGGTGGAATGAATTTGTGGCGAAGTAAATTTTTTTGAGTTTGCTGAGGCAGGTTTTGCACGAATAGAAGCATTTCTTGCTTGTAGAATTCTTTGTGCTTTTCATTGACTAATGAAAAGCAGCGCAAACGGCATTGATATGCTTTCCATAGGAGTGTAGGGTTTAAAGGTCGTGGATGAAGATTATTTTGTGGCTTTTTTTGTTGGAGGGGGAGGGGGTGTTCCCGTCGGCTGTCTGTTGATATTGCTTTTTGGCTTCCTACCTTCCCCTTTCCTTTCTCCCTCCTCCCCACCCCCCCCCCCCCCCTCCTCCTCTCTCTCTCTTACTCTCGAAAATCATCTCTTCATAATAAAAAACGCTCACCGAAACGCTTCGACAAATAGCTAATTTCGAGGAAAGATGATAATCTTTTCATTCAACGTTGCCGGAGCCGCAATTGTTTATTACACCTGAGAATCGAGCTGAATTGACTGCAGAAGGGATATGGAATCGAGCACAAACACGTGTGATACGTGATGATAATGAGGTAATGCGCAATGAGTTGACGATGATTCGTAATCGTAACGCACGACTCATAGAGCAATTGCGCGAAAAATCAATGGAACACTCAAAATTGACCACTCAAATGGCTACTCTTCAAAAACAGGTTAGTCTTCATTATCACCGCATATGGCATCCATTTGTTTGTACTGATTCATGCAAATTTCTCTGCAATCTTCTATGAAAAAACCTCCTGAATAGATCTTGTCGTCTTGAGATCTGGAAAAGGAACAGAAGATATCAGCTAAACTAAAAAAGGCTGTCTTTTCGTGATTTAAATAAAATACGAAACCTTTTGCTGACCCTTAATAATAAGGCTATTTTTGGGAAGACGTCGTCTCTTGGATGTAAAACTCTTCTAAGGAGTTCTGGATATCGATAGCTGGTCATGCTTAGAGGGATTTCTCGAGCTCTGAGAATTTCTGAAGAGTCGCATTAATCTCGACTTTCCATTCAAGCAAATATGAAACCACTTCATTTCTTCTTCTTTTTTTCATCTAGAAATGAGGTTTCATCCCTCGACCTTCCAAGTAATAACGTAAAGGTGAACTAGTTGTCTGAAAGCAGATATAGACGTTGAATAAACAACGGTTTATTCAATTGTAATAATTGAATGGAGGTCATCGGTAGGTCAGCTCAGCGGTAGAGCTTTCGCCCGTTAAGCGAAGAGATTCGGTTTCAATTCCCGGCTCTTTTTCCAACAGATCACCGGAAAGCTAACCTCTAGGCGTACCAAAAATCTGGTCGCAACCGCCATATGTGGACATGGCTATCAGCTGCATCGATAAGGGAATCGATGAAATTACAGCTGCTTTTGTATCTTTATATCTTTGAATGAGTTGTTCGAATTGGAGTAATTTTTTATTTCAATGAAGAGTTTAATTAAAATACATCATTTTAGTGGACTAAACACTGGCAGGAAACGAGCTCGAACCAACGAAAAACTCAAAAAGGACTAAATAAATCATGCATCTCTAAGAACTTAATTCCGCCAAAATAATATCACTTCCATTCCGAGTCATTAGATGCCTACTCTCGCGGCGAAAAATTTGATGGACACTTTTTCTGGCCATCTGGCCATTTATGTCCATTCAGTTTGTCCATTTCGAGTCAGTGGACAAATTTATTGGACATAAATTTTTGATTGAATAACTCTAAACCATTTCAACTTGAAATTTTTTTTGTGAGAGCAGCGGCTCAATAACTCATAAATCACTTATTTGAATCGTTGTAGTCGTTAAGTATCGTGCTATGAATATAATTTAAATCGTCAATTTAAATGTCAGAATGTTCAGTATTGCAGCCGTTCTTTAAATTCCATATGCGCTATCATCTTATAGATTCTTTCCTTCAGCTTGAATCACTTCAAAATCGATGTCATTTGAACGCTGAATTGGAGCGTCTCTCATTAACTGAACGGCTAATTGCCGGTCCGTCGACTGTAATGAGTGCTATCGAAGAGAAATTACGCCATTTTGAAGAGGATTTACAAATTGCTAAATCGGAAGCTCTTCGAAATCAACAAGCGGTGAGTTGTTTCGTTATATTACGCTTCAAGCACTTATGATTGAAAGCTGTATGCGTCCTGCTGGCTTTCACTCCGAAGACGTTGATGCTATTTACTCCTACAAGTTGCATTAAACTAGAGGGTGTGGAAACGTTCTGTCGCCTTGCGCATATTTGTATGAATTTTTTAGGCGTAGATGAACGGTAAGCGATTTTAGCCTTTGTTTCAGTTTTAGGGAATTTTTCACTTCTTGTGGGCCTTTCTAACAGAGAGACAAAAGAGCTTGTTTTTTTTTTAAACAGTTTTCAATTGACATCTTCGAAAGAGTGAGCTGAGCTACTCAGCAAGTTCGGATAGAAGGTAAGGATCTTATTCATTCCACTTCTTGAACGGGGCGATCAACTCTTGAAGCCTGAAAACGAGTAAAATTCGTAGAATTTTTATTAAAAGAAATGAGATATTTGGAGTTGAGCAGGAGCAATTTGAAAGTAAACTCTCACGAATATTTCCTTCCAGATGGTTGTCAGGGCTGTAGTAAGGACAATTTTCACTAAGCGCCCTTATTGTTTCCCTATAGGATTGCCGACTAGCTAAAAGGTTTAATGCGTTTTTCGAAATTTTTTTGCCAAGATGGATTATGCACATATCGTATTTTTTCGCTTAATGTGGGTTACTTGTATATACATGTCCGCTTATCGAGTAGTACCAGCTTTTCAGCTAATGAACGAGCTAATGAAGCTAATGACTTGCGAGTTACTGAAGAAAGCATCTTGGAGGACCGCATAGCATAACGAACTTAGATCTATCAACTTCGAAAGCATTGAATTTAATTTAAAAGATCGTAAAATTTTGCATGGATTTTACTATCAATTGAATATTCTCCTTATTCAATCTCATGCTACAGCGGAGTGATGTTTGCTTAGTTTATCAAATAAGGTCCAATATAACTGCCTATTTTTGCATATTTAGTTTCTGTTATTAACTTATGAAACCAGACAGGCCGGATGGAAGATGATGTCTTATCCGCCGATGATCTCATTCTGCAGTTTCGCTAAAATTCATCGTTTTCAGCGCGTCTTAGGCGCCCAAAAAAAGTGGAGAAGAAATAGGTGAACGTTCACTCGATAGCTTACTTATGAAGAATGCGAAGTGATGTAGGCAAATAAATAAGGTTGAAAATCATTGGCCAGTGAAGCCGCTCACCGTTTGGTCGTTATCGCATAAAGTATTGCGCAGATATTTGGCTGTTGAGCACAAGACAGGCATAACGTAGCCATTGCGCAGTGGATGTAAGAAATTGTTCACTGGCAAAAGATGTACGAAATTTATGCACCTGAGTTCACCTGACAGTCCGTCGTCCATTCACTGGTTCTGTCGAGTTCCATTCAGAATCTGTCGAGTTCCATTCAAATCTGTTCTATGCCTTCTGATTCAAGTCAAAATTTGTACAACTTTGCTTTTAATTGTATAAAGTGCGTTCGAAAAGCGTAGTTTTGGTGGAGGATCTGTATATGTGGCTGATAGCACAGAGAAAACGTTATTTGTTACCTATCACTTCGATGTTGTTGATGCTAACTGCTTCGGCGGACTGCGCATTCGTGACAGAAATGATTACGTCCATGCCAAATACACACATATGTTTTCGCTCAATAGAAGCGGTTTATTGGTGTAAGGGGGTGGGGGGGGGGGGGGAGGGGCTTTTACTAAAAGATTCATTCCGATAACATTTTAACGATCCATGATTTTTTAAACGTTGAATAAAGTGCCATGAACAGTCACCTTGTTCCATGAAGCATCGTATTGATCATATCCAGCTGGGAAAATGTTCCAAAAAATTGCCTATTTTTGTTGATTTTCGTGAAGTTCATGAGCATTCCCCAGGTTCGTAAGCATCAACCTGAGCATGAGCTCTAGCGCCACTTAAGAATGCAGGTTTTGGGTGCCATAAATTTTTTTAACGCCGTGCCCTCTCTTCATAGAAAATCTACCTAATTCTACTATTAAATGGCTTCATTTATAGGCAATAAATTCTTCATTACGCGAACAAAGTGCCTATCAAGCATGTCTTGAGCAAGTTGAACGTTTACAACGAGAGAATTTTTCACTTCTACAGCTTCGTGCATCAGGTGACCTTTTCATCCTCTTTTGAGTCCTTTTTTTTAAATTGTTGTATTCATCCCCACGTTATGGCTTAGCTCTATGTCTACTTTAGCTTCAGCTTGACCTCTTGTTTAGCGAAGGTGAAGTTCTAAAGTGTTTGAGTGCATTTGCTCGGCTACCATTACACATGCGAGTGGAGTAACAAGGTTCATGGCGGAAGACATAAATTTGTTATATTTAAAACGTATCATAAAAAGGAGAAAGGAAATGTCTTAGAAAGAGCCTTCATTAAAATCTTTCTAATGCCGCAAATTTGTGATATTCCATGATTAACATTTTCTACTCAACCTTCTGACTTTATCATCAAAGTGTGCATATGGTATTATCAAGGTATTGGCAATAGCGTTCCAAAGTTTTGGCAATTTATAGTCACTCCTTAAATCTTTGCTGTGAAAGGTTTATTCAAATTCGCATTGTCAAACAAATATTTTGAGGAGTGCAACGAAAGAGATTGTCGAACGACTGACTATCTTCTTCGGTCTTTTTAGCTGCTCCGACAGTGATGAATTGATTTGTTTGTTGCTAGAGGGAAGTAGTATATTCTGTATATAGTGTTGTGCACTTAATTCATTAAACAATATTTTCAGTAGCTTTCATGTAGAAAGCATGTAGGCATATGCACTGAAGTAATGTTGTCATAAGCTCTGAGGGTACCACCTTGTAAGGGCGTAAGGAAAGGTAAAGATGTTCAAATCCGCCTTGCTTTTGACTATGCGAAGAATTCGGAGACCATAAACCGAGCGTCATAAGAAAGAAATAAAACTCACTGAATCTAAGGCCGATTCTATACTGCATCCCCCCCCCCCCCCCGCCTCCCTCTCCCTGAATCTATGCTCATGATGAAATTCGAAGGAATATTTGCAAACGCTTCATTCCACGCAGAAAGACATTGATGTTTTTTCGCCAGCGACTTCATAATTATTCATTCAAAAGCTAATTTCAGTGACCGGAACGCATGAAAAAGTAGTCTGGTGAGTGGTGGACGGTGTAATGACAGAGGTTGGGTCAAGCGGGTGAAAAAAATTGTCGGAAAGCGGGGTGTCTTTCTGATATGGAGGACGATAGGGTCGGTCGTCATCGACGGTCACCAAATTAATTTTATTCAACGAAGCGGTTATAATGAGCTATTGCTTTAGAGTTGGCAATGCAAGATAAGCACATACGACAATTACTTGAGATGATGCCTTCATATGATGCACTCTACTCATTCACCATGGGCATCGTTCGCAAGGTAACAATATCGTTTCATTGAGAAATAAGGATATTGCTACTAGTTCGATTATATTTATGAGCCTTAAAAGCTCTGAGAATCGTTCAAGTGGAGGCAGTCGTTCTCTATAGTTTTCTTGGATTCATTTTTTTTTTAAATACTGTCCGCTATACGTAGCATCACAGAATCGCTTTTGAATATAGAATCGCTGCTCACAAGCTTATAGCAATTAAAGAGAAGGAGAGTGAAAAGAGAGGAACAAGAGATTTGAGCAAAACCATTGTTTCTGATTCTATGAAAAACCACAATTAGAGATGAGTGTATTGTATTTTTATTGTTTGTTTTTTTACTTCCAATTATTCATTCTTTCATCATCATTCAGCTTAGCCAACTACGGACATCGTTTATCGATAAAGCAGCGCATGCAAGTCGAGCCGATCTTGAATTACTGCATACTCAATCTTCGTTACTAATCACACATGCTCAGGTTTGATGTATACGTATATGGCGAATGATTTCATGCACCTCCTCTAGCCGATTTGTATTCCAACATCAAAGAGTACTACTGAGAAAGTACGATTAAAGCTTATAGTAGTATCATTGCGGTTAGGTGGTAATTTTTGCTGGATGCAACGAATTACATAGGTTGTTAGGTCTTTAAGATTTCCGATGCATATCGTGGCATCATTTTTATCGAATAAATTCCACAATAATTGTTAATTACAAACGAGGTGTTAAGATATGCTATGTGATGGCTTCTTCCCATCAAAATACTTCGTGAAGAAGTTTGTTTTGTAATTTGTTGACGATTAGATTAGAAGGTTTTCTATCATAGTTCGCATAACAAATCGTTGTTCATCACTTTTTATTTCTTAGATTGAGAGAATGCGACTACAACTTTGTGCTTCAACAGGCAGACATCCTCCAAGACCAGTCTCCTATCATGGCGAGGATCTTTTTGAACGAATGGTTAGGCGATGAATTTTATCCTCAATATAATCTCGAATCGATCATACTGAGGGTGTATCTAGTAACAACTCTCAAAAAATTGCCAGCTCCCGTTTTGCATTCCGACCCACCTTCGTCCACTTTAATTATGGGCAGTTTTTTTCTTTGGTATCGCTGCTTTCCTAAGATGTGTCGTTTCGTGGTGTGAAACAGTGGGTAGTGATGTGCCAATGAAGTTGATGTGAGATTTGTTGCTGTTTATTGGTCATCCTCAGCCTGATAGCTTGCTGAAATACCGAAAAATAAATAAATAAATAAATAAATAAATAAATAGGAAAAATCATTGCTCTTAATAATGCGGCCTCGAGTTGGACCGATCAGTCCAGCGAAATCTCAACCGATACCATAGCAAATCTAAATCACAAGTTCTGTGGCATCTTTAACTGATCATAATCATCTATTCTTCGCCCGTCATGTAGACTGTATCCGTCAAATTCCATAGCTCGGGTTTGTACGGCTCACAAGTTAGAACAAATGTGCTTAGCGGCACACTGTCCTTAAGTCTATACGTATAGATACAAATGCACATATACATAAACGCAGACAAACGAACGGGCAAACAATACGAGAAGAAATAGGCACTAGGCATTTTTTGATTGTCATTAAGCACTTTTTCGAGAATCCCATTGAAGCATCTGAAACGAATGGACTTTGATGTAGTCTTACGATAGCAGTTGTTATGCGCTGAAATCAGTTTCAGATTAAGCCAAAATTAAATTTTCTACTGCCATTTAAACTACACGGTCAACGAGTTGACAAATATCGACGCTCCGAATCAACAAATATGGAATCAGAAGTGGAAAAGAACGAACAAAATATCGAAACCGAATTTTTGAGGCTATTCGATTATGCTAGATGTATGGAATTTTTTTTTAAAAAATTTTATTTCCGCCGTTCCAATATTACTGATTATTTTTTAGAAAATAATTGCAAAATAATTCCAGAGTTGTGTATATAACAAACGAAATTTTCATTGCATTTACTGAAGAGGTATATTTCTCAATAATTTTCATGCAGCTTTTCAAATAAGCACAAAACACTTCAAGAACCGTAAATAAAGCGAATAAGAAAAACTACCTAGATACCTTCGAAAATTATAGGCGAAATGACTAACGGCAAGTTGAATAGCACAAGATGCTGACATGATATATGCTTTGCACTAATTACCTTTGAAGCAGACAATTTCATGAAATAAATCAGCAAGCCATCCGCAATGAGACACTTATAATTTAGATGATCCTAGTGCTCGAATGAAGCTTCTATAGAAAAATTGGGGGTTTCTTAATATTATGAATGGGCACAAAATGGACGTAAGTCTCGTATGCGTGAAAGCGTTTTTCTAATTATAGTACCGATAATTCGTTCCGGGATTGATGGACCCAACTTCAAATATGACATGTTGGAAGCTGTAGCTATGTTTTTTATTAGGACGTTTGAGAGGATGAGAAGGAATGAGATGAAGGAAAGGTAGATTCTTCCATCTCCATAGGAAATAGCTCGTGACTTGCTGTTCCCATCTGAAGTCATACGAATGTACTACGAGGTGAGGAAAAATTCGAAGATTTCGAGCGTGGAACACCGTGAGAAATTATCTGCCAATCGCCCACCACGTCATGTTGAAACAGTTATTGCGTGAATGCTTGATGTTCGCATTGTGTTCTGTGGTTGGCTGCATGAGGTTTGCTTGGATTTCTATGGCGAAAAGAGCCAGTCGATGGAATAAGCGTAGATGGGTCAACGGCGGTTTGAGGCTGGTTTTCCCTCCTAACTTGTGGTTGACGGTAATCGAGCGCAAAACCGAAGAGTTTTTCCGGTGTTACAATGGAGCGAAATTATGGAGGGGTTTGAGTCAATAGGCTGGCTGGGAAGTGAATAACGATAAAGTCAATAGGTGAGCGCGAAGGTCGCTAGGCTGAATAATGGATCATGGACGGAGTTGGGTAATGCTGAATGAATCTCCGCTCATTGTCACCGGCTTCTCTTTTTATGCGATCCTTTCTGGACTTTTCGATTGTCGAATTCTAACAGGCGTCTAGGAAACTGGATCTGTCCTGATGTGTCTTAATAGTTTCTCCCTTATCGCTTGAGCCACTTCTCGATGCATAGTTTCGAGGTATGAAAGTAAAACGGTTGGGTTACTAGCGAAAGTAGTGGATCAGCATCATTTACTATGAAAAAAATGCACCACTATCTATGGAATTTCCAAGTTTTTTTTTCTGGAATTTCATTCGCAGTAAGAATAATTTGATTGGGTAGAATCATGTTAAACGCTGTTCAAAGCCGATTTTATTCATTTTCCATGAAATCACTTTCGACAAAACGCAATTTTCTTCTAAACACGTTCATCCTCTCACTGCGCAAAATCCTACCGTTAGTTCCTCATGTGGATTAAAGCCGGGGAAATTTGCAGCTATCCGCTGCAATAATCGGTTTGTTGGAGTATCCTGCAAGTGGACATTCGCATGCATTTGCATATTTACGAATGTGGGGATTTCACTTCATACTTTTTAAATGGAAATATATAATACGCATAAAAACAGGCTGAATTTCTGCCTTTCGAGAAGGAGGATATGTTTACTTCATGTGAACCTCACAACTTTCAAATTTCTCCCAATCATTCAAATGAATACGCATGAGGGCGCACTTCAATCGATCTGAAGTCATATCGTATTGCCTTAACATTCGCATAATCTTTCAAGGTTTATCACGTATTTGCGAGAGTGAATTAAGTGATGCGGATCGTGAACGAACACCACCAACACCTCAACCACTGCAATTAAGAAATGATCAGAGTGCAATAACTACAACGGGTAAGGTTCATCGTTTTTTTTTCGTTCCTGGCTGCAACTCCGTTTTCATTATCATAAATTATCTTCTGGTTATTAAGGAGAGTGAGGAATTTCTAAAAAATGTGGACTTTGATGATTTATAACGGTAGTCGATCGTACCTCCCTCCATTCAGCAGTAATAACTCCGTAAATACTTAATAAATGCACTCTTTGCCATTTTAATATCGCATTGCTTATAATCGATTATAATCGAGACTTGCTTATTCTTATAATTCTCCGTATTTCTATTTTCAGGTCTAATATTGGGAGAGCGAGGACAATTATTGAAGAGTGCAGTGAATAGAACAGCAATAATGCAACGTGATAGGCGAAGCGTTTATAATGGTCGCCCAATAAGGTACACTTAAGCAAAGTTCTTAAAAACTTCACTCCTCCTTCTCTTACTTGAAGGTAATTTAAATTTTAGCTGCATGCTGAACTGCTCAAATAATGCAGCTATTCAGCCAAGTTTATTTCGACTTTCCGATGCATTCCTTTTGTAATATAGGGGAACTCATGAAAAGTGTATTGATAACCTAGATGGCTTATATTGATAGCCTAAATGGCTATGTGACTATAACAGAATGAAGCTAGTATTTACGGTCCATTTGTTAACGGTTATGTTTTCCCTCAATTATTCTACTAAAGTTATAAAAATACAAGGATATAAAGACAGCTATAGTTTCATCGACTTCCTTTTCCGGTGTAGCTAACAAGCATGCTCACACATGGCTGTTGTGACCAGATTTTTTTGGAAGGCATGGTGGTCAGCCTTTCGGCGATCCGTTGAGAAATTAGCTGGAAGTCGAGCTCAGAACTCTTCGTTTAACATGCGAAAGCTCTACCGTTGAGCTACCGAGCCCCTTGCTCAATTTACTCTTTCAAAAAAATCTTATGAAAATAAGCGCACCGCAATCGGACTACTTATAGTTGTGTTCGTTATAAAAATTGGGAATCGGCTATTTTCAATAATGAATGAACGATTAAGTACGTATGATAGATAAAGACATCTTCATGTGAGTGAGCATCGAACATCAAAAGAACATCTGAATAAGTGGTGCAATAAAGTTGCACGTTCCCGTTTATATGACGATTGATTTATGCGAATTTTTCTTCCGCTACATCTTTGCGGTTTCGATGGGGTATGAGGGTGACAGGTTGTTTTCTGCACGATCTCATAGGTACAAACCACGGATTGGAATTCTCTTCTCAACAGAGAATAAGTTTTTGATAGTGTTCTGGGTGCGAAAGTTCTTTTTCAGATGTTGGTTTGTTCATGTTAAAGGTTCTAGGTTCTTTTGATATTTGTACGTCGAGCATATCCATGATTGATCGATAGTTCAATTGCAGCCTTGTCGAAACACCAGAACGAAAAATAAGTGGTGTAGCAAATATGAGACGATTCGCAGAAGAGGTGATAAAAAGAAATGAGAAACGTGATGAACCCGTATCGAATCTCAAGTGAGGCGTTATATTATTGTTTATTTAGTTTTGTTTATTTTTTCAGAAATTTTTTTTGCATTGAAGTTTAAAAAAATTCATTTGATTTCATGGGAAGTGGCTCGATTAATCGGGCGGATTTTCCTATTGGTTCATTTTGTAACATATTCCTGGTGGAGGGAGTTTTGAATGAACATGGAAGTCCGAAACTGCAAACTGGAAGTCTTGAACTGCAAACTGGAAGTCTCAAGATGCAAAAGTTTGGGATTTTGAGTCAAGGACTGGAAACAAAATCCTCGTCGTTGAACTGCACAGTCGAAGAGGGATGGCGAGAAACTCATTTTCAATTATCTATGTTTAGGTTCTTCAGGTTATCTAGAACACCTACCAATTTAAATCTATAAAATGCGATCAACTTTTCGCCTCTAATGCTGACGGAAATACCCCAACATCGAACGTTTCCGAATAAGTATCAACTAAAGCCATTAATATCAGCCATATAGAACGGAGTGTTTTGCATTGAAAGTCGGCTAGCGTAAAGTGCTGTCATTGTGGCGATAAAGGAACTGAAAGCTTGGCAAAGAAGCAGCTATAAAGGTTATGTAAGTCATGTTATACATAGTTGGAGAGCTATTTGTGTAGGAAATTGTTTCTATTGCTCAAGCGGGAATTAATTTTGGCATCATTCGATGACGAATTACAAACATCCCACTCAGAGATCTCCCCATATTTCAGTTTACATCGATTGGCAAATTCTGGTCATGTGAAAGCGATTGTTTCTTCATTACAAGATGTGAGTAATTCGCTCACTCGTAGTCCATCCTCCACACCGATCATGACACGTCGAATACCGTCGTTAGTGAATTGCCAAAAGCAGACGAGCCTTGATCGCTATAGTCAACCATCTTCGCCACATTATCATCAACGTAAGTTGTAATCATTTTCGAAATTATCCATCTAATGATACGCTACTAAATGATACTAAAAACCTCAATATTATTCGAATCCGGCTCATAATCGACGGTAGATAATCCCTGCAAGAATTTCATGTAATTTTACGGTCATTACTATCGCTTTAAAATTCGTCGTTTACTAATCTTTCTGGAATAATTTGTCGACATATTTGTAGAGACTCGTAATTTTTTCGCACAAAAAAAATTGTGCAAATAATCCATAATTTTAGGCCAATGTTATTCAGCGTTTATAGCCACAAACTCAAAATTTGAGCCCAATACTGGCGGCAATGATTTTGAGCAAACATTCTCGACAGATTCTTAACTAAGCGTGAGCATTTGAAAGTCGAAATCAGAATTCACTAGAAACTACCAATAAGAATGGGATTGGGAAATATAGAGGAAAAGCGTGAAACTTTTTTAGAGGATTCAAGAGTTTTTTGAGCGTAGCATTCTCTTCGATTTGAGTGAAATTGTTGCCAATTGATCATCAAAAAATATACCTAAATTGCTGAAATATTAATAAGATACTCCAAGAAATGATCCAGAAACTCGACATCATTTTATAGCCGATGAACGAATAGATCTATACAACCCATGAAAGAAAGAAAACCAACGCATGATGAACAAAACAAAATTTGGTTAAGATGTTATTGCGCAAATTACCATCAGAATCGTAATTACATAAATTCGCACTTGCAGTATACGAGGCTCATAAATACGATTGTCCACCATCACGAAGTAGTATGTCGTCGGATTATGCAGCACTAAATACGAAACAATCGAATACAGGCTATGCGAATATCGAGAAAAAACGAACGCCAGCATCGAAACCATCACCACTACTCAGTGGATCACGTCTTCGAATGCCAAATAATTGCAGTCCAACAACATTGCAATTCGCTCGCGATTCAGGCACACAAATTGTAAGAACATTCATGCAATATTTTTCCTATTCGCTTTGCAATCTCAAATTTAGCACCTCAAATGCACTAAAATATCACCATACTTCTTTGAAAGGTGGCAAACGTTAGATACTGCATCATAGTTGGAGACCCCAATTATAACCCTTAATCAATTATTGAATCATATTATAGGTCATTTTTTGAGAGATTACTGAAGAGTGTTTTAGGTCGACTAGATATAAGATGAAAAACACTAAGGAGGGGAGGGCTTTCGCAACGGCGAGTTTTCTAATCATTGAAACCAGTTCATTGAAAGATGAAAACCAGGCGAAATGAAAAACTCGAGCATTCAAATTGAGAGAAACACTTGAGTAAGCCTCTTGTAAATGTTTCTGCCAACGTATGAGAGTAAGTTTTGTCTCGTTGAAACGTATTCAATCCTACTTAAACGACTGTAGGATGTTTCGGAAGTTTAGTATCAAATTTGACGAAGATTAATTCCCCTATCAACCGAATGCTTCCGTTGAATTGAGTTCTCACCCTATCGACTGATGAAAACCTTCGGATCGTTTACCTGCCAAGTAAAACTGCTCATATCTGTGACTTATTAGAAAAGTGGACTGCATTCTCGCAAAGGCCCTTCTGACATGCTTTCCGGCCAAGTATCCTGGTTGCGTAGGGAGAGCAAATCGGCGATGCGTCCTGTGATGTGTTCCGGGCAGGTGTGGCGAAAACAAAAATCAGGCTGTTAATGATAAAAAAGGAACTGGGGGTTTCGACTGGAAACCCTCTATGAAGAGAGGATTGCTGGGTCGAAAGCAAAGAGGTAGAAGGAAAGCAGACCTGAAGTAGTGTCTCGCCATGTCATATGACCTGTTATCAAGCGATACGGTTCAATGCGCAACGAGCTTCTCTCGAGCGCACCACTGACGTCTTCCTGAGTGACAAGAATCTGAGGCGGAAGTGATCATCGAAAGAATAGCTGAGTTCTGACGTCGACTCGGGCAAGACGATGTAATAAAAGCCTCTTATTCCATCACACCCATACCAAAGCTAACTCGATTTCGATTGTTCGAAATGTGAGGATCAATACCACCACTCAGCAGAGCAAGTTTTTCAACAACGCACAATTCGAAAGTTACAATCTCACTACGAGGTTTAGTCGTCGGGATTTTAAGAGTACCTGGAGTCGCCGCATACTCGACGATTATCTAGGCCTCGGGTCAACGTCAAACATCAAGCTTTACACCGTCGCCCAACAG
>JAARMF010000881.1:22424-33441 GCA_022844705.1 Toxascaris leonina | reverse complement strand
GGGGGGGGGGGGGGTGCGAAGCGGTCGAAAATACTCAAGGTGAGTGAAAAGATTAGGAGAAGCCAAGAAACCTCCACCACCTCCAACTGTCGCTTCCGAATTCCTTTGTATATCTTCATATTGTGTCACATTTGTTATACCTTTTTTTGGGAACCTACTTCTTCCAACGTTCAATAAATATTTACTCACCCATTGGCGCTGGGAGTGGGCTTGAGTTCGAGTACTTTGGAAAAAGCTTATGGAATCATCTCCGATCCTTAAAAAACTCAACCATGAACGTCGACCAATGTAATATTTACTTGAAAAACTGCATAATAAATATGAAAGAAATTCCATATTAGAGACTAATAAGCAAGCTTTATATTGCAAACATGGAGTAAAGAAAGAAATAAGCATATCACAATAAGTATTGAGCATTGAAGCAAAAATATGGTCGGTTTGCCCGCATAGTACCCGACAACCACACATTTATATCACATTTATGTATAGAATCTAAAGTTTTGATGATAGGCGCTAAGGAAATGAGATGTCACCAGAACTGTGATATAACATAGTTCTGTGCAATATGAATCAACCGTTCACATTATGGAATAAACGTTCGAAATCATTTACAACCCATTTCAAGGAGTTATTTGATAATACAGCTAGTGAATTTTGTCACAACCGGTTAACGAAATTTTTTAGATGCTAAAAGCCCTTATTAGGTGATAGATAGAGAATATAGAGATCGAAACTAACGAACCAAATTGCCTTAAGCACAACTATTGGCTACCTAATTACCATATCTCATTCGAATCACAATCAATTGCTGGCATAGAAAGATGGATATTTTTTTGTTAATCACGATATGCCAAAGTTGTTTTCACAAAGCCTAATATGGCCGCATTGTTTGAATCTATCTCAGTGATAAGAACTCATAAAAGCTTATGACTTAATGTAGTGCACATATTCGATCGGATGAGTAAGATTGTCCATCGCTCGTCATGTGTGGTATTATTTTTTTGCAATAAAGTTAAGGTTAGTCTTCATTGATTCCTAGTCATCTATAGGATGTAGCAACAACAATATTCTACAGAAACAGATATCCGTTCTCAAGAAATTAATTCGAGAACGCTATTAATATATGAAACAATTTAAAACACATACACGACGATTCTGCCGACAAGAAAAAAATTCCTAGAATAACGAATAACAGCAGACATTGATAGTAATTGAAGACTTAGAAATGAGAATTCAAGTATGATCGGTTTTAGATGATTCGGCAACAGATTGCCGATTTTTCGTTGCACCATCACGCAATGCCAATGCAAGACGTGAAGCTGGTAGATGCTGATAGAGCGGATCGCGAAGACGATTCAGATCTTTACGAATCCCTTCGGCAAGATCTTGAAGCTCGTTATACCTGAAAAAAAAAAGATCGCTACGATATTCTCAAAATGGATAAGAGATGGTACCGAGGAGTGTTTAAGGAGATAATACCATGGTATGCAATATTCAAGGATTAATGTTAGCCATTTTGTAGGTTTGAATGCAAAGATTTTTGAGTTATTCATAAGAAACCACACAGAAAACATATATAAAATCCCTCGCTGATAACAAAGAATAATCGAATTTCTTTACGTCTTACACAAGGGAGGAGAATGAAGAATTCTTTGACCGGAATTGCTAGCAAACATCAACTACGAAAAGTGGTGAATGACAGTTGAAGTTGATTATTATCCGAGTGCTTTGACCTTCCCAAATCCAGTTGCTGTCACACTTAACAACTAATCGATTACCAACGGTAACCGCTGCAGGTCGGAACTATTTTAGAGGATCACGAAGTGAATACCCTATCGGTGATACTCACTGCACTGAACGTCGTCATCATGATTTCTAGCGCGTCCTTCGGTAACAAGGTCGAAATGGAGAAAATCTGCTGAAGTAAGCACCATATTTCCCGTGAGTATTGCGGCGGCGATCGCAATCCGTAGAGCTAGCGCGGACGGAAGAAGGGATAGACGATTGAAAACGGGAATGGCAGGATACCAGTAAGCTGGCATTTTCTTTCTATCGATATAGGAATGACAGCTTCCCGCTTCCGTTCCCCCTAATAAAACAATACGCCTCACGAATATGAGTGAAGAACTTCAATCTCATCTCATATTCGTGGGAAGTGAATTTTCAGAGATTATAAGAGGAGTATGCATATTGGTTTTTGTGAGTGGAACACCTACGGCAATAAAGGAAATTGCAAAGCAAATTCTGATGAAGATATTTGCCCATGTTTTTATTAAACTCTTGAAACCGGCAATATTTAGTCTAAAACAGATAGTTAAACTATGTTTCCACAAAAAAAAAAAAAAATGCCTTCGTTGGCTGACAACAGAAGTTGTCTCCGATGATGGAAAGTCTCGTTACTTTTAACGGCTCAAACAAAAGGCAAGTTGTCACCAATTTTTTTAAAAATTTTGTTAATATGCCATAATCTTGCAGAAATATAATCCACGCATATAGTTATTAAAGTTATAAAACTGAAGAATTCACCGAAATATTCTTGCCACTCATAAATCATCTATGGATATGTGAATCCCTCAAAGGGTTGCAAATCGACCCTCTAAGGCTATACTTCATTGCTTATGAGATACACAAAGCATACTTCCAACTATCTAAAATAAATTCAGCAAAATACGCCAGAAATAGAAAAGATTCTTGTGAATCAATCATCCCATCAAATTCTAAATAAAGGCACTCTCTAGATATCAAAATTTCACCATATCTCATAGTCGACGAAGAATATCACAAACTGCGACTATAGAATGATGCAACAATCATTATGAGAAATTACTAGAAACCAGTGACTTCTGCTGAAGAAAAAGATGCTGAGACTTTGAATTTGATATGTATCTTATCGCATTAACATGGATACGCATATGTGTATATAGATCGCCTATCACTAAGTAGCAGCATCATATGCATATCCCATTTACGATATTGTTTTCATGCATAACATTCTTGTCAGTGAAAATAAGCACATCAAAGATGGAGATATATTGTTGGGAAATGGAGAGAATAAGTAGATAATCTGCAGTTGACGGCAAATATCGAGGGCATTCACATCGATTCGATAGCGCCCTAATAGCAAATCGTTGATGTGTTGAACCCATTTCGCTTTATCATCAATTTAAACAGTCGAGAACGACTTCATCCATGAATAAAGTATCTCTTGGTAATTATTTGTGGATCTTTTCATTTCTACATACGATTAAAATCAAATATAAAAACAACTAAATTACACAGAGCGTAAAAACAATCACTAAGGACCACTCACCTTGCGATATCGAACCCATGTTTTTGAGCTCTTTTATAGAAATAATTTGTATAGCAACGATTTTTCATCGTAGTATATTCGAAATTCTGAAAGGTCATTCGGTTTCGTGAATACAGGAGAAATAAGCCAATTGAATGGAATAAAAGAAATGCTCAACTACTTCATCGAATAAATATAATTCACAAATATTTGGACAGATTCAAATAATATTTACTGAATAAAAAAAATCGGTTGGATCAAAAAACACTCAGGCGATTCAAGTGAAATTTCCGAGAAGGATTCCCAGATCATGAAAGAGCCCATGTTATATAAACATGCTATGGAATGCCCAATTTATACAATAGAAGCTGATGCCTTTCACGAGCGTGAAACTGTCGCGAATGATCATAAGGATTCGGAAGTAACAAAAGGTGTCGCGACCAGTCGCGAAGAATATAGAATGCAAATCGTGATATATGATTGGGAATCCGCCAAGGGCTAGAGACAGACACGGGATAAAAAAAGAAGTGTTTCTAATCGTTCGATAGAAGAAAGACGGCGCGCCAAGAAGGGGAAAATTTCAAATGAACAAAGACAGCAGCCAAAACAAATGACTGTTTTGAATGTAACAAAGGCTATTGTGAGACACCAAAAGAGGGTATAAAAGGAGGCGAGGATATGACTAGCGATGTGCATGATTTGTGCATCGGTACTGGTGGGCGCGCTTTGAATGCAGTCGATTGATATTTGGCTCATCTATTTTTGTCCTAGATTCTGCGCTAGAGGCCTGCTCGTGGTAATGTATGTGTGGGTGTGGTACTCATTTGAAGTGTTTTTTCGTGGCTCTTATTCCTTCATATTGTTCGTTATGCTGTTGGATATGGATGTTGCTGCGTCGCTGTGTTGCGGAGATTCTGGAGCCCTCGCTGATCTTGCCTATTCAATGAGCCTTTCAGTTAGCAATCGGCGGAGAGAAATCATCATCAAGAGTGGTGCTTGTGGGGACGCGATGAAACAAGCCAGGTGCTTTGAGCCCTTCCCATTACCAGTCGGTCACTGGTAGTATTCGGTAGTGCGTATTTTGGTGGCAAATTTGTGAGAAAGCGTTGTGTCTTATGTGGTGTCGGTTTTGCGTTGTCACTCGTTCGCTACTCGCTGGATCATATTGTTCAATGTCAGTTTTCGTTCGTCATTATGTTTTGTAACTGCGATGCGTCAATTGAAGGTTTAATTACCTAAGTTTGAGATTGTGAGCACAAGTGTCCAAAGCGCTACTCGGGTAACTCCACTGCTGAACGACCGAGAGTTGGTTTTGGGCGTGCTAAGTGGCCACGGGCGGTGGAGTTGGTAGAGCACAAGTGGTGTTGTCGGTGATCGGACTGTCATTGGACGAGTCAGTGGTCGTGGCGGTATCGGTGGACAGGTCAGTAGTTGTATCGGTGGCGCTGGGCCGGCTGTGGTGAGGACGTTGGAGCAGTGGCCAGTGGCCGGGCGAAGCGGACCGGAAGGAGTTCAGAGGTAGTGCTCGAGGCGGCGGGCTGATCAAGGACCTTGTCGCTCACACGAGGCAGCAGACCGATCAATACAGCATGGTTTTTCTCGTGATGATCCTTTTTCCCTTGTTCCTGACCCTCAGATATTCGGAAAATACTGCTGAGTATATCCCAAAAAAATGGAAGTCTTCATAAAAGGGTTTGCAGGGAAATTCCGTTCATCGATTGCTTAACACTCTAAATTCTTCCCCTAGCGCAAACGAGTTTTCATGAATGGCCCTATTATTTCTTTTTTTGCAATCCGCAATTTTATCCAACAAGCACCCTATCCCAACGTCTTTCTTGCACAATAATTTCTTTGCACTAACCATTTCACAACAAACTGATTCCTTCATCAATCTGCATAAGCTTCCCCCTTACGGCGTATATATATATATATATATATATATATATATATATATATATATATATATGCTTCATATTCCTGAGTGAAGAGAATGATCAGCATCATTTGAAGATGAGCACAGATTATGAACAGCAAAAAACAACAACAGAAAAATATCTCCTGAATGTCATAAAGTGACAAGACCGGAAGTACGAGGCTGCAAGTAAAAAAGATCGACGAAACTCTCGCACATAACAGCAGTATACTTGAGCAACATCAATGCCTTGTAAGTGCATCACTTTGACTCAGCTTGCATTTTGGGAAAAGCACAGCAGCTAATGCTCGACCTCATGCAGCTGGCATTCTACTTCAGGAACAAAACAACACATCTCGCTTGTCATATTCAGATAAGATTTGTGCACATTGAACACACTGTATTCGATTGAATATCGCCCAAATTGCGCGTAATAGCTTCACTAAATCTGAACTGGAACTGTCAAAGCTGCTGAATGGTCAATGAGCTCAAAGAAAGCATAACTTCGGAAGGTGTGATTCCTATGCTTGATACATCCTCTAGCGATTTTAAATGAACTCAACAAATCCGAAAAGAATTCGCGATTTCAGTGATGACTTATGAACCGAAATGATTTCTTATAAAAGACGTGTCAGCATCTTCTTCAGCTCTCTCAGCAAGCAATCTTCATATTTTCTTGAAAGAATTAATGGAGAATCTGATGCAATCATTTTCAATTCGTTCAACAAGTTCAGCTTTTGCTCTCAGTTGAATATCAGCTGTCAAAATTCTAAATATGATGCGAAGAAAACGCCTCAAATGAACAATGAAAACAGTAAGAGAGTGGTTCTATTCATACGCAGGCGAATAGAGAGCGTGGATTATTTACTAGATGAGGATGGCTCAGTGATCAGTTCTGGGATTATCAAAATGAGTAGTCACTTAATGCTATAGAGTAATGTTTACAATGATGAGCAAAAATGTCTCCTGATGCCCTCTAGACGAAATTTTCTGGAGTGTTTCTCCAGATCCCTCATGGATTTTCTTCTAGCTGCCATATTTTCAATAAAATCTAGAACACTGTAACAAATATCGTCCATTCCTCAATCGTCGGAGAAACAAAACTAGTTAATCTGGTTTTAAAAAAAAGCTACAAGAAATTAAAGAGAACCCGATCTCAAAGACAATTTCAGTACAATTTCTATGTCTAATGCAGAAACAATTCACCGAGTGCTTATATCTTGGCTTCTATGACAACGACAAAAATGAGTGAGCCTGATGTCTATTGAAGAGTCAGCCGAATTATTGGGCTAATTTCGAGTGATGACAATATCGGAGCAGAATGTCGTTTCGGAGCAGAATTTAAGCACATTAATTGCAACGACAACAACAACTATGTTTCCCAAGTCGAAAATCCGAGACAAAAATGTTTCTAATAGTTGATAGGAAGTGTTAGGGTGATCGGGTGAAAGACGTGTGCACAAACTTTTATTCCGTATGAACGGAGTGAACCTAAACTCTATAAGAATGGGTGAATCGAATCATTGCTTCGTATTCGCACTATCAACAATAATTTAAAACACGAGATATAAAGCTCACCTGTCTCGTATATAAATAATAGCCATATGTTGCAATAACGGTTGCATATGTTGCAAAATATGTCACTGGTTCCATAATATCCCAGCTATATTCCCACCAAGTAAGTCGTGCAAAGATACCTGTTTGAAGACCCATTGCTGCGAAAAATGCCCACATTATTCGCTCGGAATGTGATTCACATTCCGCATCAATACGTGCTTTCATCTTAAATAAAATAAAAAATGATGATTTTAAAAGATTTAAGCCAATAATTCAAGACAGGAAGAAAAAGAAGAAATTAGAAGAGAAAAATTTTTTTTATTTAAATAGGTGTTTCGCTCATTGGTGCATTGCTCTTACTAGATATTTGCAATGTCAATATTTATAAATAATCCATATCAGGAAAATATTAATCCCATTAACTAACGTCATGAATCCATTGACACTCATACATTTTATCATAATTATTCTCGCATATTTATAAGGATTTTGAGCGAAATTTTAAGCTTCCTAGCTGAAATTATCTGCATTGAGAGCGAAACGAAACGAAATAACGATAATGAAGTGGAACTATTTCAGCACGAAGTCTAGATCGTTTTCCAACAAAATTGAAAATCCAACGATCACTTTAATATCTTTCCGCTACGATATACGGTTGGATAATCATCGACGCATAAATGCTACCTTTTAAAAAACAAATACCAACACTATCTATTTTCTAAATTATTGCAAAGGAATTTTGCCTCTAGTTAACTTCTTCTATCTTAAGTTGTATTAACTAGTACAATAACTCAATTCAATTATATACGACTACGAACTACGCAACGGATATTGAATCGATAATCATTTCTTGATTTATTTCATCGACTTCAACCGAACAAATAAACATTGATATAGCGATGTTCCGATGAAGAAAATTCGGTAAGCTGCATCCTAGCGAATTCCAACACGATTATCTACGCTATGAGCAGTCGTGTTCGAGTCTTATGTGTAGAATTTTGTATCTATAGAAAACAATTTTGATGCTTAAAAATTTCGTTACAGTCTAATCGTCGAATATGCTGAATAGATGAGCAATTGGCCGGACATGTAAAACTCATACAGTTTATCGATACAGTTTCTTCTTATTTCTGCGCAAAGTTTTGAACTCATTGCGAGCATCGATTATCAGCGAAAGGAAAGGAAGCGGGGAGATGGAGAGGCCACTTTCATAAAACTAACGCTCTAGTTAACTTCGGCAACGAGATACATTGCTATAGTTGCATTCTTATTCTAGATCGACATACAGCCTATTGATATGGCTTTTGAGTACGTGTTGTAAATGTGCATGACCAAGATGGGCAGAAGAATGAAGGCGGTGGGGAACGTCAGTTCAGAACTTCAGCCTATTTGCCTCCCGAAAATGTTGAGGAAGACGTGCGAAGAAATGAGCACTTACAAGTGACAGCACAGCATCTAAATATAGAAGAGAAGGTGAGAGAATAATGGACTCGAGACGAAACAAGAGTGGATAACAAGCGCATGAAAATAAGACACTCATGATGGTTCCGATGGAGCGAGAAGCATGGAGGAACAGAGAAGAGGGCAAGCAATGACGAATCAAAATTCGCCTTCCTTCATCGCTATTGATTCATTACTTAAAGAGGAGTTCGGTCATGACGAGAAGGAAGTTTCATAGAGACCCACTGGAAAAAACACCGGCAAACAAACGCTGCCTATTGCCCCTTACACATAATTATAACCACTCGCTATTGTACTGTAGAAATCGTTCACCAATGAGCGCCACGACAGCACCATTTATCTGTTCATAAGCACTATTACACCTTCATAGGTCTACCAGCAAACATAGCGCTGCTTCAGGCCCCGAAATTTTCATTGGCCAGAAGTATAGAGAGTAAGATATTAACAACAACGGCAATATTAGGTCGGAAAATCACAGCGAACGCGAAATTTCGTAACCGGCTTTTCGACTGCAGCAATAATCGCGATTGGGACTTTTTCCATCAGTGGTGAAAGAAGTGTTTTATAAAGCACGAGTGCAAAATGAAACCAAAAGCCCCCCAACTCTATTCTGCCTTCACTGTTCTGAACTAAGTGAGTTGTAATTTGAAAATCTAAGCAATTAAAGATGGATTCAGTGCTTTTCTGAAAAAAAATTCCAGTTTTCGAGCAAACTCTCCTAACACTATCGCTAATTTCTCTCCCAAAACGAATTTGCGATTACGTCTGTAAAGCTTGAAATGGGAAAGAAAGTTCCGATTAGCAAGCAGGTTCTATACACACGAATTTTTTAGGGCAAAAGAAAATCAAATCAAAGGACATTTAGTCTCTCGCAATGAAAATACTGTCAGATAACAAAACCGATGTAAAACACTTTTTATTTCCGTGAAGCACATCAATAAAGCTTTCAGCTTTCGCAAGAGAATATTGATTACCCTATAGGCTATGTAAGCCTCCATGTATCAGTGCCGAATCGAAACCCTCATACAGGGTACTAAGATATGAGCTGTAGCTGCAAGGGGCTGTAGCGCATATAACCGCAGCCTATATGGTCGAGGAGTAAATAGTTCAAGCGCTAAGTATCACAACTACATGACATAAGAAACAAACGTGAAAGAGAATGAATCGTAAACGAATCGCCATATATATATATACATAATGCGCCGAGTTAGACTACGGCTAACCATTTAGGATTCACCCGAAATGATATATGGGTTACTTAGTTCGGCTGAACACATCCGAATTTGCAAGAAATCTCAAACCACACTCTAGTGGAAAATAGCACACAGCCTCAAGATCAGCGTTTCAGCGTTTCAGCAATACTCACATAAAGGTTCACTATTTCCTAGCCGACGATAGCGGCTCTAACTGATAGGCAATATAATGCTATCAGTCTAAAAACAACTCAATATTCTATAGGTTAATTTGTTACCTTGAAGTAATAAAGACCGCTACATGGTTAAATATTTTCCAGCATTCTTTGAATAATGACAAGAGATAAAACACTATCTTTCAGCTAAAAAAATATGTCAGCCTTTTATCGTTCTGATATATCTAAAAATAGTGCGGGATATATTGGTAACACCTTTAAACACCTGCATTTCTATTTGTTTGAAAATTTCACAGTGTTGCGTGGAAGATTTTGATTGTCCATTGCAAATGTTCTAGTTCATACGAGTGAAATCTACAACAAGATCGCATAATCGAAAGCAAATCACGACTACGTAGCAACGCTTACTTCTCACATATTCCCGTTAACAAAGCTATTCTTTTATGACTCGAGAATAAAAAACAACGGCTATGAGTAGTAAGCATCGATATATTCATTGAATCATTGTATCACTATATCGGTGCTTTAATGGAACGTTTTTTTAATTGTTCTTGATGACAAGTCTCTTCATCAGTATGGCTTAAACTAGATGAGCTATTTAAATAAAACATAGTGAATAAATATAACACTTAATGCACTAAAAAAATGCTTCGAAAAAATTATATATGTTAAATTAAATTATATGATCCTATCAGTGTAAATATGAAATCACTTACTGCTTCAAGAGGTTTCAACTCAAGCTCGACCTCTTCGAGTTTCTCGATTAGCTTTCGTTCTCTATCCAACTTGAATTCATCAACGTTAAGAATTGTATGCAATGAAGCGATTGTCGCTTTTATATCGTCAAGGCATCGAAACCTTTCGCTTGAAATTTCTACTAGCTGCAATAATTCATCGTATAAGTTTTTTTTTGTCTCCTCCTCTTATGAGAGATATTTCTTCGTCGTTCGTCGTACGAATGAGATCATCACTAATCTTTTATGACGATAGTGCGCAATAAACATGACCAATATTAAATATCTGGTATGCTATTTGCATTTCTAATCCTCTCCACTCTCTCCCCCTCCCCCCCCCCTGAAAATTTTGTCCATTAATAACGAATAAAAAAAACAAATAAAATCATTTAACAGCCTATTCATATTTCAAACTGATGAAGTCCCATCCTCGTAATTTGAGCATGAAAGACAGAATCGTAGCAACAGTAGTTCCGATCCGCATCCGAAGCTTTGGGTGTCTATACTGCCATTCAAAATTGGTTAGCCAACTTGGAGGAACATGGAAGGGAAGGTCAACCTAAAGCATAGTACAGCCAACGTGCCAAATTTCGCAGTTGCGTTACCAGTAGTTACCGGATTTCCGCACATGCTTGCCGATCGATGGGTTATCGATGCAGCTATTGATTGCCGGTTGAAAGCCGTTAAAATTCCTG